>JAOXYA010498144.1:0-14773 GCA_028565675.1 Sorex palustris | reverse complement strand
TGTTTGTGTGTGTATGTACGTGTGAGTTGTATGCCTGTATGAGTGTTTGTGTGTATGAGTGTGTGTGTGTGTGTGTGAGAGAGAGAGAGAGAGAGAGAGAGAGAGAGAGAGAGAGAGAGAGAATGTGAGTGTACAGGGAAGCCTGGGGGACACTATTTCCTTATGCCATCACACACCCCCCGCCCCCCTCTCTCGGTGACTGACTCCAGAGCCGGTGGCAGCTTCTGTGCCGCGAGCCCTGTGATCACGGTTGGGAATGACAAGGAGATCGCAAATGCTGAGCAGGTCGCCAGGCAGGACAGGAGAGCTCAGAGCCCAGAGAGAGCATGGGTTTGGCATGCAGGGGGTTTGGGCTCCACCCCTGGCTCTGCAGCCCCCCAACACCGAGCTCATGGGCACCACTGGGTAGGACCCAAAATCCAGGAAACAAATCCCAACCTGGCACTTGCCTTGCTCTGGCTGACCCAGGTTCAATCCCCGGGTCCCCTTGGTCCCCCGAGCCCCACCAGGAGCGATTCCCAGTGTAGAGCCAGAAGTAATAACTGAGCATCGCCAGGTGTGGCCAAAAGCTCCCAACCCCAATGACCAGGCAGCGCTCAGAAGACGGCAGCTGCTGCCTTTTCTGACATGCCCATTCCACGCACCCGCATTTACACCTCTCGAGGATCTGAACCAGGGCGGGACGGAAGTGGTGTCTATTCCCAGATACCCTCACAAGAGCAGGATGAACACACATGAAAAGACCATGCAGTGCTCACGAGACAGCAGTTCTCGAAGGATCCCGGAGGGCCATCAGGTCCCACCAGCATGTTCCCACACATGCTGTAGGAGCCAGGAAGAAGGGGGTGTCTCTGCACTCAAGGGAGGCACATCCCCTGACAGGCTGCAGCCAGGAGAGCTCTGCCCGTGAGACCGGGCACCCACATGCCCATGTTCATAAGGACCTCCCCCCGGGCCCTACAGGGAGTCCCTCTAGGGAGCCCCTCTAGGAGCAGCGGGTGACCCTCTTCCCAGATCTGTCCCAGAGGCCATGAGGTCCATCCTGCAGTGTCTCAGTCCCTGGCCAGTTCTTCCCCAGGCTTCCTGGAGAGCAAAGAAAATTCTTTCCCGCCCCAGGTGTGGGGGCATCGGGGCAGGGGGTGGATGGCGGTTGCGGGCCCAGGGATTGGCTGATGCCAAGTCTGTGGCCCACTCAGCTCCATCCGCCCCTTAAACCAACAGGGGGCATTGCTCCAGGCACTAGGTCAGTCAAGGATGACACTGTTCCTGTGTCCTGGGTGGGCAGGAGCTGGAGCGCCACCACCCTCAGACAGTCTCGATGCCCATGACAGCGGACAAACGGCGAGCCAGGCATGGAGCTCTTCTTGCTCGCTCTCATCCAGGGTGGGAAGCTTTGGAGCCCACCAGCAACTGCCCCTCCTGGCCCCGGCCCCCAGGGACCCACCTTGCGAGCCCCAGACTTCAGTTCTGGAATCCATACTGACCCAGTTTGGGGTCTCACACACCCACACGGAGACACCTGTGGTTCAGGGTCAAGGCTGGTGGGGGGAGAGGGCAGCTGTGGTCAAAAGGGGCCGCTCGGGGAACCAACCTCTCCTGGTTCATGGGACACAAGCAGCCGCAGTGAGGCCTGGAGACCCAGGGGCTGGTGGTGGCTAAGGAATTGCTTTGCTTTCGTTCGGCCAGATAAGTTTGAAAGCCTCTGCTTGGACGTGAGGCTTGGCTTGTGGGAGGGGTTTGTCTCTGCAGTGGATGGACTGATGAACACAGGGCAAGGTTTATGTTTTGTTTTGGGGTTTGGGGGCAGGGAGGGGCGGCTTTTTTTTTTCTTTTTGGGTCACACCTGGCGATGCACAGGGGTTACTCCTGATGTATGCACTCAGAAATTACTCCTGGCGGTGCTCGGGGGACCATATGGGATGCCAGGAATTGAACCCGGGTCAGCTGCATGCAAGGCAAACGCCCTACCGGCTGTGCTATCGCTCCAGCCCTGGGGGGTGGCTTTTTGGGTGCTCCCACCCGGACGGTCTCAGGGGCTCAGTGTTTAGACGTTGCTCTCGGCAGTTTGCCAAGACCATGGAGTGTGGGGGATGGGACCCAGGCCTCCTGCACACGGAGCAGGTGCTCAGCCTGAGATGGTCTCCCCCTCGGCCCTGTGTGGGCTGCCACAGAAGGGATCCATCTGGGGCTAGCGGAGCCTGAAATAAGACACCCTCCAGGCCTCTGCAAGATCCTTCCGGTTTGGGACCACTTCCCCCTTAAACTGCCCCTTAGAGATTCTACATAAGGCTGGCACCACCTGGGCAACCCGTGGCAGAGCCAGACCCGGAAGCCAGCCCTCACATCCCAGGCTTTGACAGTGCCCAGTGTGTGTGTGTGTGTGTGTGTGTGTGTGTGTGTGTGTGTAGCAGTTGATGAGGACCTGGGGGTTGCCCCGCTTCCTAGGGCCAGCCCTCACATCCCAGGCTTTGACAGTGCCCAGGGTGTGTGTGTGTGTGTGTGTGTGTGTGTGTGTGTGTAGCAGTTGATGAGGACTCTGGGGGCTGCCCCGCTTCCTAGGGGTGCCGTTGCCTGGGGCAGCCCTGGCTGGGAGGGCACACAAACCAGAGGGAATTGTGAGCTCCAGAACTTTCTTCTTTCTTGACCTTTCACTAAGGCTTAGGCCCAGAGTCCCCTGAAAAGCCAAGCTTGGATTCCAACACCCCCCACTCCTAGCTCTGGAGTCCTGGCACCGTCACTTCAACGCTCTGTACCCGTTTCTGCAGCCATGATGATGAAGGGCTGGAGAGAGTAGCAACTACGGGGAGGGCGCTTGCCCTGAGCGAGGCAGAGACAGGCCCAATCCCCGGCACCCCAGAAACCTTCACTGAACACCACCAGCAGCGATCCCTGAGTGCAGAGCCGGAGTCGGCCCTGAGCACCTCCGGGTGTGGGCCAAAAATTTAAAACATGAAAAATAAATAACCTAACAATGGCGGGGCGGGGCCGCTGGAGAGGCAGCACACAGGTAAAGGGTCAGACAAAGTCCATCCCCGATGCAGGGCCTGTGGCACCGTGGGTCTCCTGGGTGCCGAGCTCGGCGTCGGGTGCTCACAGATCCCATTTGGCTAAGTGGCAGCAGGGCTGAAGGAGAGAAGAGCCGAGGAGGAAAGGAAGAGCAAGAGCTGCCCAGAGATGCTGCAAGGCCCAAAGCTTCGCCCCAAGACCTTGCGCTGCAACCCAATTCCGTCCCCTTCAGCAGGGCATAGACCCAGCCAGGGGAGCTTTTGGGGAGCAGGGCCGAGGAGACCCTCCTCCCCATCTGGCAGAGGGGCAGAGGGCAGCAGGAGAGATGGGTGGCGGCTCCCCGCAGGAGGGGAGGATTACAGAGCTGGTAATCTGCTTCCTCTAATCCCGGAGCCTCCAGGCTGAGCAGAGCTGCTTTGGGCAGAACATTCCTCTTCATCCCTCCCCTCCCCCACCACATCCCGCCATCCCCCCTCAGGTCTCCAGCCTCTTCTAGAGACCTTCCCAGCCCTAACAGCCCCTCCTCTTGCCTGTCTCCCTTCCTCTAAGGGAAATGGGGTGGGGGAAGGGGTGGCTGGTGCCAGTTCTGTGACTATCACCAACGAGCTTTGGGCAGTGTCTTAGAGGCCCCGGAGAAACTCCTCGGTTCTCCAGCTCCTTGTGACATAGCACAGAGAGGTTCAGAGCTCTGGGTGGGGCGTGGGGGCACACGGGCGGTGTCCGTAGGGACAGCAGAGCCTCTGCGTAGAGTCTGGGCACAGCACAGCCTCCGAGGTGCCATTTCCCACTCCGGGACGCACCCCCTCCCCCAAGCCATGCAATGCGGTGGTTCTGAGCAAGCCGCCTCCTGCGCTTCTGCAGAAGCTGCCGATGGCTCCTGAGAGCCGGTGCCTCCAGCCCTCTTTCCACTGCTCCTCCTCTGCCTGGCTTTGCTCCCCAGGACACCCTAAATGGGGTGGCAGAGTGCCCTATAAAAACCTCAGGCTACCCAAATCAGGAGCTGCCCGAAAGCTCCGAGCAACCTGGGCAGGCCTGTGGACCTGCAAATCCCAAAGCCCCCAGATCTGAAGGCTTTATTTTTGATGGGAGAGGGAGGGGGCTGGGGTCTGGCACCAGTACAAGGAGACAGGTGGGCAGCCCTGTGCCAGGGGTCGGGCAGTCAGCCCTTGATCCGCGCCCACAGAGCTGGGGATTGGAAGCAGGTGGAGGCAAGGAGGTGGGGAGGACTCTTTTATTTTTAAACCTTCCCTTCCCTGCTCGGAGGAGGCATTGCCTTTCCTTGACCTTCACCGCTTTCACTTCCGAAGCTCGCGAGGCCAGCGGATGGCCCGAGCCCTGCGGGAGGACGCCGGATGCAGGCTGGGCCGGCCGGGCTGGGCCAGGGCCGCCCCCGCCCCGCAGCAGGCCCGCGGCCGCCTCCCGGGGCTGAGCGCGGAGACTGCGGCTCCTGGGCTGGGTCTGCAGGGGCGAGGGAGGGAAGGGCCGCGCTGGCGCCCCAGGCTGGACCGCGCGGCGGGCGGGGCGCAGCGGGCCAGGCCACCTCGGCCGGCCCAGGGGCGCAGGACGCGGGCCCGCTGCAGCGCACGAGGCTCCTGCTGGACCCTCCTGGTCTCACTCAGGGCCACGAAAGGATCCTGAAGTGCCTCTGCCACCGCGTTGCAACGGGAGGGAGCGCGCGTGTGTGCGCGTGTGTGCGCGTGCATGCGTGTGCGTGCGTGTGTGTGCTGTGTCTGCATGTGCATGTGTGCATGTGTGTGTGCGCGCGCGCGCAGCACAGACACGCCTAAGGAACTTCTAGGTGCGTGAAAATGACAAGGCGAGAAAGACCCCGCTGTGTCCGGGGTGGGGGGGGGGTGCTCCGATGCGGTATGGGGCGACGTGCAGCAAGGCCTGAAGTCGCGTGGGCAGCGGCGGGTCGTGGGCGCCCGGGCCCATCCCCCACTTCACACCCCCGCCCCCCTCCGGGCCCCGCCCTCCCCCAACCCCCTCGGGGACCGCCGCCTCCAGCTTCCTCTGATCTACAGGTGCCGGTAAACAAAGTGCCGCAGCTGCCGCCCCGGGTGCCCCCCCCACTAGCCCCCAGCCCCCAGCCCCAGCTGCGGGCTCCCCGCGCTGCCGCTGCCCCGCGTGGGTCCGGCCGAACCCGCCTCTGTGCACGCTGGCGCCGCTCCGCAGGGGACCCCAGACCCGGCGCCCCCCACCCCCCACCCTCTCGGGACGGCCAGGCTCGCCCCCGACCCGGGCACCCTCGGGGAGCCCAAGGTGGGGCCAGAGGGCACCCGCGCCGGCCCAGCCTGCCTCCACCGCCCCCCGCACCCCTCCGGCTCTCCCTTCCGCAGGGCCCCGGAGGTGGCGCCGGCCGCGTCCACCCGGCCGGGGCAGGCCCGGGGATGGGGGGTGGGTGGGGAGGGGGCTCACCGAAACGCAGGAACTAAGGGGGGAGAATTGGGAGTGGGGGCGCGGGGGGCGGCGCGGCTGGCGGGGCCCGCGCCCCCCCGCCGGCCGGCCCGGGGGGCGCGCGTTGTTTACTCGCGCCGCAGGGACGCGCCCCTGCTGCAGACTCACGTCTCGGAAGCGGTTCCAGTGCTTGATCTTGCCGCTGTACTGCGAGATGGACGACAGCCACTGCTCGTCCTCCATGAAATTGCCGGGGGTCTCGCCCTCGCGGGGCCCCTTGGCGTCGCTCTGGGCCAGCGCGGCCGCGGCCAGCAGCAGCAGCAGCAGCAGCGGCAGCCGCCCGCAGCCCGGGGCGCGCATCGCGGTCGTGGGTCCGACCCCGGGGGTCTCGCGTCCTGCGGGGTCGCGGGGTCCTTCCTGCGCGCGCGCTCGGCGGCGGGGCCCGCCCGCGGTCCGACTCCCGGGGACCGGCGCTCCGAGCGCGGGGCGCGGGCTCAAGCGTGCCCTGCCGGAGAGATGCGCTTGTCTGCAAGCGCCCAGCAGGACCGGGAGAGGGAGAGTCAGAGCCTGCGCCGGCGGGGGCCGTGTCTGTGACGGTAGCGTCAGCCTCACGTTTGACATCATCATACCTGGTTTGGAGGAAGGGCGGGAGGAGGGGTCGGCTTCCACGGGAAGCGCTAGAGGAGATGCCCGGCGCGGCGCCCGCCGCCGCAGAGGCGCGCGCTCGGGGAGCTGCCCACCCGCGATCCGGACCCCGGCGGCTCCTGGGGTCTCGGGAGGGTGGAGGGCAAGGCGGGGCTCCCGGGGGGAGAATTCACAGAACTCTAAAAAAAAAAAAAATTAAAAAAGAAGAAAAGAAAAGGCAGGCGCAGGTGCCGAAGCAAATTGGCTCCAAACACTCCTCCCGCCCACACTGCGCGCCCAGCGCCGCAGCCCTGGACAGCTGGGTTCAAGCTCGGCTCTCCGTACTGGGTCGCTGCCCTAAGACAAAAGCCATCCGACTGGCCGCCTCCAACTGGAGCCCCGGCCCGGGGGTCTCTTCAAGGACGCAGTGCCAGCGCTGAATGGCTGGTGAAACTGGCAGATGTCCCCTCCCAAGGCAGCTGTTGAGGGGCCGGCAGCCCTTTTTGTTACCCATCCTGTGGCAACTCTGTAAGGCAGATGTCTGACCATTTCATCCGCCTCCCTGCTGCACGTTTGGAAGAGGCATATTTGCTCCCAGTTTTGACTTCGGGCAGATTTTAATAAGGGAAGGGAGGCTGGGGGGAGCGGGGGGGATGTTTTAAGTTTTTGTTAAAAGTGTGACCCTCTTACTATTACCTGTAGAAATGTGTGGATGTGCCATCCGGGAAGGCACAGCCCTGAATCAGAACAGAAACGGATGAGGTTTTTGTTACAAACACAAGGACATAGACGAGCTGACAGCCAAAACAATGAACTTTGAGGACCCGAACCTCAGAATGCTGTTTTTTGGGGGGGGGGGCACACAGCAGTGCTCAGGGTTTACTCCTGGCTCTGCACTCGGGGATCATTCCTGGCGGGATGCAGAGGGCACCATATGGGATGCCAGGAATCAATCAAACCTGGGTCAGCCCCAAGCAAGGCCAGCGCCCTCCCTGCTTTACTAGCTCTCCTGCCCCTAGATTTGTGCTTTTGTGAAAAGACTTGGGGCGGCAATCTTAGAAAAACACTGAAGGCAATGAGAAACAAGATTGTAATCAGTAGGAAAAGCAGCTTAGGGCTCTGGCTCCCTGCGTCTGGCCTGGCTGGGAAAGCCAGTGCAGTTGGGAGCTGGGGCTGGGGTCCCTGGGGAACACAGCACAATAGCTCCCTTTCCGCGTTTTTCTCTGGGCTGGGCACGTTGTATTTCTCCGAGGCGCTGCCCTGAAGCCCTGGCTGTCACTGGCTTCCTCTCCGGGTCCGGGCGGTTTGTGGCTAGAGGCTGGAGTCCCAGTTACGAACTGGTTTTTTGGACAAGTTGCCCGGTGATCTGTTTTCTCTACGAACAATACTACCACCTGCCCCAGACAACTGCCATAAACCTGGGCAAAAGGACATACCAAGTGCCCATGCCCAGGCCCATTTGAAAAATGTTCATTCTTTTCCGAGACAAGGAAGAAATGGCTACGGTGCCCCACTGCTCCAGCGCTGTGTTCAACTTTGTCTTTTTTTCTTTTTCTTCCCTTTCAGCCCATCCGGTGCTCTGGATGTTCCCTTTTATTTGTTTTTATGGTGCCAACCCTGGGAGTGCTCAGGGATTACTTTTTTTTTTTTTTTTTTGCTTTTTGGGTCACACCCAGCTATGCTCAGGGGTCATTCCTGGCTCTGTACTCTGGAATCACTCCTGGCAGTGCTTGGGGGACCATATGGGATGCTGGGGATTAAACCCAGGTTGGCCGCGTGCAAGGCAAACACCCTACCTGCTGTGCTATCGCTCCGGCCCCCTCAGGGATTACTCTTGATGGGACTCAAGGACCTTATGTGGCGTGGGAGATCGAACCTGGGTCAGCTGTATTCAAGGAAAGTGCCCTTCCTGCTGTACCATCTCTCGGCTCTCACGTTTGACTTCTTTTCACCCCAGCCTACTCCTGGCCACGTGGCCGTCAATTACGGATCTCCAGGGTCAGTTCGAGATGTCAGTCTCCACCCCAGCACGATCTTAGGAAAGTCCTGGTCTTCTCAAATGACCAGAGCTTCTCCAAGAGTTTGGAAGGACACCGCCAAAATGCCCGTTGATAAGAAAATAGCTGTTTCTAGAAGGATTAAAGGTCAAACCTTGGGGCTGGAGCAATAGCACAGTGGGTAGGGCCTTTGCCTTGTACAAGGCCGATTCAGGTTCGAGTCCCAGCATCCCATATGGTCCCCCGAGCACCGCCAGGAGTGATTCCTGAGTGCATGAACCAGGAGTAACTCCTGTGCATTACTGGGTGTGACCCCCCCAAAAAATAAATAAAGATCAAACCTTTCCCATACTCCTGGGGCTTCTCCAACAGGACTTGTCTTCTCTTGACCTTTTGAAACAGGCTGTTAGGAACCTAAGGAAAGTGACTGCAGTGCAGAGCTGAAGCCAGGAGTAAAAGCCAATTTGGGGGCTTTGTTTTGGGGCCATGTCTAATCGTGTTCAGTGCTTACTCCTGGATCCGTGACCAGGGCTCACTCTTGGCGGTACTCAGGGGAACATATGGGATACAGGGATCGAACCCAGGTCAACGGTGTGCAAGTTAAGTGCTTTAACCATTGTGCTCTCTCAAAGGCCTCAAGAGTCAAGCACACATTGTGGACACAAAGCCCAAATTCCAGATGATGGATAAAAGATGTAGAAAATGAACATAATCACAGTTCATAAAGATGAAAAGGTTTGCCTCGCTTTGGAGAGCTAATGGGTCCAAAAGCTGCTGGGAACATTTGTTAAATGGTACACTGGTCTTACACATTTTTCTGTTTTTATTTTTATATTTAACACTTAGCAGTACAAAATGGAGGAAGGTATGGGAATTTCTAAAGAAACCTTACAACACCTTATTTTTTTGGGGGGGGTCTACTCCCAGCTCCATGCTCCTGGGGATGCTCAAGGGACCATGTGGGGCCAGGGATGGAGTTCAGGTCTCCTGCATGCATGAGCTCCCATTCTCCGGGCTATCTCGTCAGTTCCTATACATCTCTTTAAAACCATTTAATCCAACGCTTAAGACAGGGTCAAATTCAATTTCCCTGCCCATCATAAGAGTCACATCTCCAGAACATGAGGCTTTACCAAGTTTAATGCAAATAAGTTTGCGGACATGGTGACTGAAAAGTTGCTCTTGCAGATGATTGTGGGTGTATCCTTCATTGTGGGTCTCTGGAAAAGCGGTGGGGCCCCACTTCCTAGAGCCTCAGAGCTGCCCCTCCTGAGTCACTGCTGCACCTCCCCGTTCCCAATAAATCCGGTTTCTTATTAAATATTTTTTAAAAACCATCATTTAATCCCATATCTAGATGACCTTACAGGCATAAAATACAACAGTATAAAGATGTTCCAACCAGAACTGTGACAGTCAAACTTCAATGCAATCCCACGAGTCAGAAACCAGTAATGTGATGCAGTAATACACAAAGCAATCGCTGAAAATAAACAGCTCTCTATCTACTGACAACTGATGTGATCTATTAGCTACTGCTGGGTGAGAAAATTTGTAACAGAAGGTCATGTACAGAGGCTGGAGCAACAGTACCGCAAGTAGGCTGCGGTACTCAACTTCAGGTTCAATCCCCAGCATCCTATATAGTCCTGAGCAACGCCAGGAGTGATCCCTGAAAACAGAACCAGGAATACGCCCTGAGCATCAGAGGGTGTGGTCCAAACACTAATATATATATATTTAAATGCTTAAAACTGTGTATTTTGTACTGATAAGATTCTAAAAAACGAAAATGTACGAATACTTTTTTTTTTTTTTTTAGCTTTTTGGGCCACACCCGGCAATGCTCAGGGCTTACTCCTGGCTCTGCACTCAGGAATCACTTCTGGTGGTGCTCAGGGGACCATATGGGACGCTGGGAATCGAACCCAGGTCAGCCGCATGCAAGGCAAACGCCCCTCCTGCTGTGCTATCGCTCCAGCTCCACGAATATTTCATTAACCACCTGAGTGAAGACATCACCACCATCCCTGAGTCTACGAGACATTCCTCTGTGCATTCCGAGAGCACAGGAGTGAAACAGGAAAGGAAGGGATATGGGCCAGGAGAGGCTCAAAGGCTGACTTATGAGCTCCAATGTGGAAGCTCCTATTTTGATCCCCAGACCATGTCCCACAGGTACCAAGGGGTAAGTGTCCCAAAAGGCAAATAACACCTTATCATTTCAATTCAAATAATGGGGTGCTCGTTATTGAAAAGGTTATTGAGGATCCCTAAGGGCATGTTTTAGGAAACTCTGATACATGCTGAATAGCCTCAGACAAGTTCCTTAATCTTGTTGTGTCTTAGATTGTAAAATGAAGATAAATTTACCAGCAAATTAAGTGAGCTCAGGGCCTGGCAGGTAGCTGAAAGGGCTGAACTGCATGCTCTGCTTGAGGGAGGCCTGAGTCTGACCCCCTACACTGCCTGGTCCCCTAAGCACTGCCGGGAATAGCCTCAGAGCACCACTGGATGTGGCCCCAAAAGCCAAACCGAATACTAAAAATTAGGTGGGTTAATTAGAGAAATTAATATACAAGTACTTGGCAAATCTGAGCACCCCACTAATATCAGATGTTAAGTGTGAAAATTTACTGAAAATAGATGTGCTTAAATGCAGTGAGAATAATAACCTATGGATGACAACATTCTTTTTTTTGGTTTTGTTTCTATTTTGGGGATACACAGGGATTTCTCCTGGCTCTGTGCTCAGGGATCGCTCCTGGTGGTGCAGGTGGTTCGTGAAGTCACACGTGCCCCAGTGTGTGGCTGTTCCACACAGCTTTCACCACGAGTGACCTTTATACCGAATATAAAGGGTTCAGATGAGTGTTCTCAAGAGGAAACTTAAGACTGGAGGTGAGGTGAGTGAAGGGCACAGAGAGAAGACCTGGAGGGAATCTGAGGGATCTGAGGGAGAGAGAAGTACAGGGAGGCTGGAACTCCCCCCACTGCCCCCAGATTATGCGAGGGGACTGGGGTAAGGGGGACTGTGTGGGAGCACCAGTGAACTGTGTGGGAGCACTAGCGGACTATGTGGGCGCACTAGCGGACTATGTGGGCGCATTGAGAGACTATGTGAGGACACTGGTGTGTGGAGCACTGGTGGGCTGTGTGGGAGCACTGGCAGGTTGTGTAGGAGCCTTGACGGACTATGTGGGAGCACTGGTGGGTGGTGTGGGAGCACTACCAGACTATGTGAGGACACTGTGAGCGTGTGGGAGCACTGGTGGGCTGTGCGGGAACACCAACAGACTGTGAGAGCACTGATAGACTATGTGGGAGCACTGCTCAGTGGTGTGGGAGCATTGAAAGATTATGTGAGGACACTGGTGTGTGGAGCACTAGTGGGTTGTGTGGGAGCATGGACAGGTTGTGTGGGGACACTGGTGTGTGGGAGCACTGGTGGGCTATGTGGGAGCATTGGCGGACTATGTGGGAGCACTGACAGACTTTGAGGACACTGGTGAGTTGTGTGGGAGCACTGGCAGGTTGTGTGGGAGCACTGGTGTGTGGGAGCATTGGGAGCACTGGCGGGCTATGTGGGAGCACTGGTGGGTGGTGTGGGGTCACTGACAGACTACGTGAGGACACTGGTGAGTTGTGTGAGCACTGGCAGGTTGTGTGGGAGCACTGTGAGGTTGTGTGGGAGCACTAGTGGACTGTATAGGAGTACTTGGTGTGCTGTGCAGTGCACTTCCACTGTGCTTGGCTATAGGCAAGAAGCGCTTCTGCCGCTGACCTTTTCCCGGGAAACTCAGCTCAGTCTTGGGCTATCAATGGCTGTTTCTATTTTTGCTGCCTTGAGAAGTAAACAGAAAAAGAGGTACAATACTGCAGTTCCATCAGGGGTCAGGATGGCAAGGATTACAGCAGGGAAGAGATTCTGGAATCTAGCAAACATTAAAAGGCAGCAAATGTAGAAGGGCACAAGTACGAAGGAAAAACTTTATCAAGCTGTTTTATTAGCGCTAATGTTCTGAGAAGCAGAGAAACGAAAAGCAGGTTCTTCTCGGGCTGGAGAGACAAAGTAATGGGTAGGCACTTGCTGACCGGTTTGAACCCCCAACATTCCATATGGCCTCCTGAGCATCACTAGGAGTGGTTCCTGAATGCAGACTCAGGAATAACTCATGAGCATCACCAGGTGTGGCTCCAAAACCAAACTATAAAAATAAAATAATTTTAGAGAGCAGGTTCTTTTTTAGAGGGGCCCCTAAGCAGTGCTCAGGAGGACTGGGCTCAATTCTCAGAACTGCACATGGTCCCCTGAGCCCAACCAGGAATTCTTAAAAAATCATTACGATGGTAAGCTTTGGTCATGTTTTCACATGACTATGTAGAAATTCTGGGTTTTCAAAGGGCTGGGGCACATGCTTTGCATGCTGAAGTTCAGGTTGGAGCCCCAGCACCGGGCGGTCCCCTGAGCATGGAGCCTGGAGGAGCCACGAGCACCCCAGGTGACCCTGAAATAAAAACAGCAATAAGAAAACAATTCTCAGTGGCAATTAAAAAGTTAGGGCATGGGGTAAGGGAAAAACACAAACCTAAGTATTACAGTTACTTGATCCAGGTGAAGAAATTTCAAAAACTAACTCTCAGAGGCTGGAGAGATAGTGCAGCAGGTAGGGCACTTGCCTTGTACACAGCCTGCCCAAGTTCGATTCCCAGCATCCCATAAGGTCCCCCAATCCCTGCCAGGCGTGATTCCTCAAAGTAACACCTGAGCACTGCCAGGTATGGCCCAAAAATCAAACCAAAAAACTCTCTTTTCAAGTACTTTGTGTGGTTGGTTTTTGTTTTGTTGGGGGGAGGATTTGGGGCTTGGGGGAAGGTTTGCTGTGCTCAGGGCTTACTCCTTGGGGGGGGGGGGTGGCTCAGGGGACCACACATGGGATGCTGGAGATTGAAGCCAGGCCAGCCACATGCCCGCCCCGCTGTACTGTCGTTCCAGCCCCCAAGAACTTTTAACTCTGTTTTCAAATTAAATCAAGACCAGAAAGGTGGCTCGATGGTAGAGTGTCTGCTGTGCATGTGTGACGTCCTAGGTTTGATCCCCAGCACCAAAAAAATAAGGAAAGCATCGATACAGAAGAGTTTAATAGCCGGGGTAAAATCATCAGCTGTATGGGAAACCTCGCAAACCTGAGGCCCAAACAAGTGCAGACCCATTTCCAAAGAGCTTTATGAGGAAAGACAGACCCTGGGAAAGATGCACAGGCTCAGGTTTACAGGCCAAATCCTCGTGCCCATGACCCCCTGACAGTGCAGTGGACGTGGGCAGCCATCAGAGGCGAGCAGTGTCCACCAGTGTCTGCGGAGAGCCGCTCTGAACCGTCCGTCCCACGTGGAATTCCCGAGCCACCTTCGACTCGGAACGAAGCTGTCCTCCTCGGCCTGGAGGTGCCGCCGAAGGCCCAGTGCTCCCCCGCTCCACCTCAGGAGAAGTCAACGTGGCCGCAGGAGGCGTAGTTGCCAAAGCTGTCCACTGTGAACCGCTGGGAGATGTGAATTGAATTGAGCTTCAGAGTACCAAAGTAGAAGTTCTCAAATTGCTAGAAACCAGAAAAGAGAAAATCTTGAGTGAGCATCTGAACCACCAGGGAAAGGCTTTGTATTTGCCTCTTTGTGAAAACACCGCAGCAATCCTGACAAAGTTCTCCTGCATTTTCTTGCCAGTATTTATTTCAGAGCTCGATCCTGGTGACCAGGGATGGGGTGGGAGGAGAAACGCACAGTGGCACTTCGCTGATTCGTGTTAAAACCTCCCCTGGCCGGGGCCGGGGACAGTACAGTGAGCTGGGCTCTTGCCTTGTGAACAGCCAACCCCAGTTCCATCCTGGGCATCCCATATGGTCCCCCAAGCCCACCAGAAATGATCTCTGGGCAGAGAGCTGGGAATAAACCCTGAGCACTGCTGGGTGTAACTCCAAAACCAAACAGCTTCCTCCTCGCCCTCCATAAAAACAACAGCCTTCCTTGACAAAACAATCCACAGAAACAGGTCTCAGAAGCTCGCTGCAAACTTTATCCATTGTGCAGATATGACTGAAAAGTAATGGACGTCCTGGGTGGTAGTGCATGACAAACAAAGCTGTTTTGTTTTTTTTTTTTATGATTTTGTTACTGACAATGTCAGATCCTAGTTTTGTTTGGGCCAGGATAAGACTGGATACCATACATTCCTCTGCCTTGTAAACAGCATTCTTTAGAGCAAGGACCAAAATAAACAAGAGGTGAGGCTCCCGGCCCACAAACAATCCTGGCGCACAGTGAGGGTTACGGAATGCTCCTGTACACGGAACCGGCAGAGAACACTTCTGCCGGACGGACCATGTGCACAGGCGAATATTTATCAAAAACCTTCTGAGAGGCTTGGGTATGAGACAGTGCCCCAACGTAAATGCGCCTTCCTGCAATTCTTCATCTTTCAGGCGTGTTGGGGGTGGTGTGGGGGGGATAAGCCATGCTCTGAGGGGAACCAGTTCTTGTATCAGCATAATTACAAAAGGACATCAGAATTCCTCTCAGAAAAATGAAGCCACAGTACTTAAGTCAGGGAGTGGCAACGGGCAAAAAGGTTCATCTTCTTCATTCGAAACGCCAAGGCTAATCTTTCTTTTCTTTTTCTTTAATTTTTATTAGTGAAACACCATGAGGTACAGTTGTAGACTTACAAATTTTTGTGCTTGGGTTTCAGTTATACA
>JAOXYA010498137.1:0-14774 GCA_028565675.1 Sorex palustris | reverse complement strand
CTCCACCAGTCTTGCTCCAAGGTCTCTCCCCACAGCCAGGAGCTGCCACCCATGATGGACGGTGCCCAGCCCTCCCCTCCCTCGGCCCCTCCCCAAGGCCTGTCCTGGGGACTGACTTCCCCCATCCTGGACCTGAGTGGGACCTGAGTGACCCATGCAAGCGCCCCACTGGGCAGCCGTGCCCGCCGCGGCCGGTTCTCTGAAGCCCCGCACCCCGAGGAGCCGCCTGGCGGGCCATTGAGCTGGCCTTCCTGTCAGTGTCCGGGCTGGGGGTGTCCAGCTGGGCCCCAGTCTGGAGCTGGGGGGCACGGTCACTGGGCCTGTCAGGTCAGAACCACCCGGGGGGGGGCGCCTGACTTGCTCTCAGCTCCTGCCCTGCAGTGTCCCGGGCCCGCGCCTGCGTGTGCGTGTGCGTGTGCATGAGCACGTCCTGTGCTCCTGTGTGTGCACGCTGCTCTGGGGCCTGAGCCTCGTGCGGGAAGCGTCCCTGCCCTGCTGCACCCCGCCTCCCGCAGCACTGCCCGCAGTAGCCAGTGTCTGGAACCCTTCCAGTGCCTTGGTTTGTTCTTGGCGTTTGGGCCACACCCGGGCCTGCAGTGCTCGGCCGTGCGGTGCCAGGGATTAGACCCAAGCCCGCCCCACGCTGAGTCGCCAGCACGAAACTCTCCTGCGTACGGTGCTTTGGGTACTGTGGGGACGGTGGCCCCGACTGACCTGTGGGAACGGTGGCCCCAACTCTGACCTGTGTGGCCCTGGCAGCCGGGGAGGGTCTCAGGAGAGCGTACTTCCCGGCTGCGCGTCCTCTTGTGCTCTTGTTGTCTGTTTGGGGCCACACGTGGCCGTGCTCAGGGATCGTCCCTGGTGGGCTTGGGGGACCCTGTGGGAAGTCAGGGATAAACTAGGGTCGCCGTGTGCGGGGCAGACATCCGGCCCACTGTCCTGTTGTACCCGCAGGAGGGCAGGAGCAGGCCAGCAGGCCACCCTGGGTGTCCGCAGGGATGGGCACCAGTGGCCACTGGGCTCTGAGTGTCTAGCTGATGGTTGAGCACCACACAGGCTGGGGGTGCCCAAACCGTGGGCTTCTAGCCCCTCTGCCAACCAGCTGAGGTCCCGCGTGGCCCTCGGCATGGTGGAGATTCTCTCTGTTCCATTTCCGGTCAGTGTCCCTCTGGGTCCTCAGGGACCCCAGTGACCCCCAGGCAGACTCCAGCGTCCATGGCTGGCAAGATGACACCCATGGGCAGTGGTTTAAAATTTTTTTTTGTCTTTTTCACCACACCTGGTGATGCTCGGGCATTGTTCCTGGCTCTGTGCTCAGGGGTCACTCCTGGCGGGGGCTGAGGACCCTGTGGGTGTTGGGGAATAAGCCTCAGGTGGCGGTGTGCAAGGCAAGTGCTCTTGTGGATGGCGGGTAGGTGCGATGACGGGTGGGGGGATTACACGGACCCCAGGTGGAGCATTTTGTCTGGCCTCGCTGTGGGGTGGTCTGAGAGGAAGGGCCCCCGTGTCCAGCAGTGGGGACACACACACGTGTGCGTCGTCCCTGCTGACCTGGGGCCAGAGTGAGGGGAGGGGGCTCCCGCCCCCACCTTCCAGAAGCTCCTCTCCCCCACGGCTTTGGGATGTGGCCTGCCGCAGTCAGTACGCTCACCCCTGGAGTGGACAGGGTGGGTTGTCGGCCCCGGGGACCAGTCTGTCCCAACCTGCCCCTGCACTGGCCAGGCGAGGTAGTGGGACCCTTCTTGGAGGCCCCCTTGTGATGGGGTCGTGTCCTGGTTCACAGGGGGTGGCACCATCCACGCTCAGCCGTACGTGGCGGACCCTGCCGGGTGCCGCGTTTCTGTGGCCATCTTGCGCTGCCAGGAAGGATTCAGACGTGTCCTGTGACCTCCATCCTGCAGACGGACCCCACCCCCTCCCAGTGTCCTCGCCCTGTGGCCAGCCCTTGGGCTTCCGTCCCCTCCTGTCCGGGCAAACCCTGTCTCACTAGCTCACACACTCCAGATACTCAGGTGGTCTTTCTTTCTATTTTTTTTTTTTGGGGCCCAGCAAGCTACCGAGAGTATCTCACCCGCACGGCAAAGCCTGGCAAGCTCCCCGTGATGTATTCAATATGCCGAACACAGTAACAATAAGTTTCACGATGGAGACATTACTGGGCCTGCTCGAGCAAATCGATGAACAACGGGAGGGCAGTGCTGCAGTGCTTTTTGGGTCATACCCAGCGGTGCTTAGGGGTTACTCCTGGCTTTGACTCAGGAATTACTCCTGGTGGTGCTCGGGAAACCCTATGGGATGCTGGGAATCGAACCCGGGTCGGCCCCATGCAAGGCAAACACCCTCCCCGCTGTGCTATCGCTCCAGGCCTCTCAGGTGGTCTTAAGCCACGGGGCTGTCCTGTCGGCGCGGTGGGCGGCACGCATGGGAACTGTATCCTGACGCTGTGCCCAGTGAGCCCGGAGGCCGTAGGGGCCCATAGGTTCCCTCCTCCACGTGCAGCCCAGCGGGAGGGCGGCCACCGAGGGCCCCTGGGCAGGCTTGGGCACGGCCGTGACTCAGTCATTCATCCCGGTTTACTTGGCAGCTGCAAAATTCCATTTTATGTTTGCAGCCAGAATGCCTTTGGAAGTACAGAACATCCCCGTTGTAATCCTGTTATAAAAAGAAAAGGTTTACATTAGCTACACACACACACACACACACACACACACACACACACGGACACACACGGACACACGTGCACACACACACATGCGCACGCACACGCACACACACACACACACAGGCCTGCTTGAGCCAGGTGTGGTGGGTGGGCCAAGGCAGCGTGTGTTTTGCGTGCTCAGGACTGCGGGCTGTTGCCTCCCCCCCCCCCCCCCGCGCCCCCAACAGTAGCAGGAAAGTAAACACACCCCGTCGTCGTCGGTCAGGGTCAGAGGAATGCGCGGTGTCTGCGGGAGGAAAGAGCCAAGGCCCAAAACAAAAGCGGTGGCCGTGTGCCAGGGTGGTCGGCCGTGGGGAGGGCCGGCGGGGAGGGCACCCTCCTGGCCTGCTGCCGGCTTGGGTCTGACCCCTGACCCCACCGGAAGCGAGCCCTGAGCACCATGGGATGTCCCCAGCCCCAGTCCCCAGTAGAAGAAAGGTCAGGGCGGTGCATGGGACCCCCCAGGAGCCAGTGGGCTTTGCCCCCTGGTTCCGGAAACCTCTGTCCACATCCTGTGGCGCGCAGGGATGGGAGTGGGGGTGGCTGCCGGGGAAGCGCGTCTCTGGGGCTCTGGGTGGTACGGAGTAGGGGTGCGGGCTGGGACCCCCCTACCCCCCTTCGCGACAGCCGGTGGCTGTGGGCTGCTGCGTGCCGAGGCTGGCCGCTGCCTCCCACGGGACCCCGTCCACAGGCCTGGCACCGCCGTCCTGCTCGTTCCCACAGGGAGGCTCTGCCCTCCCCGTCATCGTCCGTCGGGTGACCGGCATGGGGTTCCCCAGGTGACACCTGACGTTTTCCCAGGACACGTGGGCAGTGCCGCCCTACTGCCAGTTCCTGCCCATGTGGATCGGGGGTGTTTGCTGAAGGCCGTTCGGAGCCCGGACAGACGGACGGACGGATAGATGGACAGATAGACAAATGGACGGACAAACGGATAGACAGATGGACGGACAGACAGACGGATGGACAGATGGATGGACACACACAGACAGACAGACGGACAGGTGGATGGATGGACAGACAGATGGACGGACAGACAGACGGACGGACGAACAGATGGATGGACAGACAGAAGGACGGGAGCCCCAGGAGCACACTGCACACAGCCCTGCTCTGGGCCCCGCCCGGTGGGTGCTCCTGTTCATCCCTTCAGGGGGCGGGGGACCTGGCCTGCCTGCCTGTCACTGCTGGAGGCTGGGGACGCGGGGGAGGGGCCGCGGGCACACGGCTGTGGCTTGCTTTCTCTTTCTAAAATAAAAACTGCGTGTCATGTTGACCCCAGAGGGTCAGCCCAGTTTCCCAGACGGGCGGCCAGGGGTGAGTGGGCTGGTCCCGGGGGCTGAGGGCCCGTCTTTCCGGCCACGGGCTGTGGCCTTGGTGACCCCTGGTCTGGGGCCAGCAGGAAGAGGGAACTCGCCCCTCCAGGGACAGAGGGGACGGAGTGAGGGTCCAGGGAGCCCGACCCCAAGCCGCCCTCTTCACACAGGGCTTTGGGGACCCCCAGCTGCGGGTGTGCCTGCCTGGGTGCCTGTCCCCGTCACGATGGCCCAGCCCAGGGGTGCCCTGTCATGCTCTCTCGGTCCTTGTCCTCTGCGCCGGCACCTCTGAGACTCAGGACCCCCCACAGCTCCAGGCCCGGGGACAGAGCCCACCCTCCCTACCCGGCCCCCACCCTGACCCCCACCCTGCTGCCTGGTACCGCAGCTTGTCCTGCTGGCCAGGGGCATCCCGTGACCGCCGCAGAACACTGAGCCTTTATCTTGGGGACAGTGCGTGTGGCCGCCGTCCCCGTGGTCAGTGAGGCAGGACAGGCAGCCGACAGGCTTCGGCGGTGTCCGAGAATCTCCCAGATGCCCCCGTTCCGGGGCGCCCTGGCAAGTGGCCATCCCGTGCGGGAGCCGATGGGCCCCAGAGCTCAGTGGGGCCCCCAGATGGGGTTTGGGGGATGGACCTGGTGGCCACTGCCGGGCTGAGGGGATCGTGGATCTGCCGCCCCGCCCCCCCCAGCTCTGGTCAGCAGCAGGTTTTGGGTTCGGCTGGGCCCAGAGGGAGCACCTGCCCGTGTGCCAGGTTGCCCTGATGGTTTGGGCGTTTGCGCTACACTCCGTGGTGCTCACGGGCTCTGTGCTCAGGGACACTCCCTGGGGGCTCCGGGACCCTACAGGGTGGCAGAGATCGAATTTGGATCAACCATGGTGTACACGGCGGGCACCGTCCCCGCTGTTCTCTCTCCGGCCCCTGGCTTCATTTCCTGATCAGTGGTTTTATTTCGGGGGTCTGGGTGGGGCCTTCAGACAGTGCCTGTGGGTCTGAGGCCACCCCCGATGATGCTGCCCACCAGACTGGACGGTCCACAGCACTGTGGTGTGGGATGTCACCAGGGCCCCATATGGCGCTGTGGTGGGCAGGGGGTGCAGTGGGGTTTTGGGGACTGAACTCGGGGCTGGCACCGACTGGGCTGGTGACCCTGAGTGATCCTGAGTGGGGCTGCCTCCGCCCTCACTGTTTTTCTAGCTGCGGGTACTGATCCCGGGCTGAGGGTGGCGGCTTCACAGCTGGGCTCCTGAGGCGTCCGAGGAAGCACATCACTGGCAGACACAGGACTTGCCCAAGCGCCCTGCCTCGGTTTACCTCTTGTCTCTGGCCTGTGTGCGTCTGGGCTCTGGGGCAGTGGCTCAGCGCCTTCCCGTTCCCCCGAGGCCGGGCACCCCCTGCAGAGTGGGGGAGGCCCGTGTTGGTGCCTGAGACCCTGGGCTGGGCCCCGCCTGGGACCCCAGGCTGGTGGGCACGGTGCAGGGCCAAGCACATTGGCCAGGGCCTTCCGTGCATGTTCCGCGGGACACTGGCTGGGATCCCCAGAGAGTCTCGGCCACGATCTGGGTCACGTTCCCCTCTGAGAAAGCGAGTGGGCGTGTGTGAGCTGTGGGGATGGGGGGGAGGGTTGGGTATGGACACTGCCCAGGGCTTGGAACCATCCAGGTGTGGCCGTGGGCTTTCTTGCTGTGTCCGTGTCCTGCACTCGGCGCCTGTTCATGTCCTGGCCACACACTGGTTCCCGCAAGTGTCTCGTTAAGTCTGCTCTGTCGGGACACTGCAGTTGCTGGGGGACCCCAACAACTGCAAGGGGACCTGGACATCTCCCTACTGGGACCCTGACATCTCCCCGGGGACCCTGACATCTCTGTACTGGGACCCTGACTCTCCCTATTGGGACCCTGACTCTCCCTACTGGGACCCTGACGTCTCCCTACTGGGACCCTGATGTCTTCCTACTGGGACCCTGATGTCTCCCCGGGGGACCAAGACATCTCGAGGGTCCCAGCCTGGACACAACCCGGCCAGGGGTCCGCAGGCTCAGGACGAGCTGACGTGTCTCAGCAGCCCAGTGCAGGCGGGCAGGGACACCGGGAGGATACGGTGATTCCACGGAGCCACGGTGGGCCCTGAGGGGCTTGGCTGTGGGGCCGGTGCAGGGCCCCCCCTGGGGAGCGTATTGGGGGAGGGCGTTGCTGCAGCCCGGCTGGCGGCTTCTGGCCCCTCAGACACCTCTTGGCTACCCCCTGCTGGCCAGGTGGTCCTTGCCCCTGCTCAGCCCCAGGGCTGACCCCTGCCCTTTCCCACCCTGTGCGCCCTCCTGCTCACTTTCACTAGAGAGAAACTGCCTGTGTGCACGGGTCGGGGTGAGGGGGCAGGAGGACTTCCCTGCGGAGGTGGGAATGGGTGGGCGCTGGGCCATGAGCGTGCGCTGACCTCATGAGCGTGCCGAACCCCCTGAGCGTGCCCTGACCCCGTGAGTGTGCGCGCCGACCCGTGAGCCTGCACCATCCTTGTGTGCCTGTGTGGGCCTGGTGGGACTGAGCGGACTGTCCCCGCGTGTGCCCTGTTGTGGCCGTTCCCCTGGCCTGGCCGCAGTGGCTGGGCTGTGCCCCCCCTGCGGCTTCCCCAGGCCCCGAGTGGCCCGTGGCGTGAGCTTCCCGGGCTCCTGGCGTGGGTCTGGGGGTGCCCACGGGAGCCAAGGCTGCTGTGTTTGTACCGGGCCGGGCTGAGGGGCGCTGCGCACTGTCCAGGTCGGGGAGGCTGAGCACCCGGGAGGTGCCTGGCGAGAGGGGGTCCCGCAGACCTGGTGGGGGTGCCTGAGACCGGCCCTCGGCCCGGCCCCATTTCCGGGTGTTTCTGGCCCCCGGTCTCATTCTGTGTCTTTGTTGGGCATTCAGATGCCCCCCCCCCGCACACACCTCAGTTAACTGTGACATGGAGCCTCTCCTCATCTGTCTGTCTGTCTGTCTGTCTGTGCGTTGCCTGCCACCTGCCTCCCTGGCCCCAGTTTCTCTCTTCCAGATCCCGCAGGGCGGAGGGTGGATTCCAAGAGTAAAATCTGACCCGGGAAACCGAATGTGTCAGTCTGACCTCTCAAGCCTCGGACAAGCGTGCAGATGCTTCTAGAATGTTCTCAGGCTCCCAGTACTTCCTTTACCACCCCCGCAACCCCGTTGCCCTCTGGCCCCAGCCTGCGGCAGGAAGCGGCCGGACAGGGCAGCCACTGGCCCGCAGTGTGGGAGCCCGTCCGGGCGCTGTCCCCGGGAAGGACACCCTGGGGTGTGTGAGCAGATGCGTCCCCCCCCCCCCAGCGAGTGACGTCCGCGGCCTCTAGGCCAGGGTCCCCACAGACGGGGCTGGGATGCCCGCCCCATGTCCCAGGACCGGTGAGTGTCCTGCTGTCTGTCCGGCCGGCCCGTCTGTCCAGGCAGCCCAGGGCAGCCCTGGCAGGGGGCAGGGGGTGACGCCCCTGGGACTCTCCTGCGGGGACGCTGCCCCCCGGATGCCTTGGGCAGTTCCAGCCTCATCCCTGTGCTGCGCTGTCCCTTCCACAGGTCTCCTGGGGGTGCTGCCTGTGGACTGTGGCTTTGGGAGACTGGGGGGCCCTTCGGGGAGCCTCCCGAAGCCTCCTCCCCCCAGCCTCCTGCTGTCCGGCGTCCCCCACAGCGGCTCTGGTTCCAGGCCCTGTCACCTCCAAGGGGCTCTTCCTGCCACCCGTCTACGCTTCCCATCAGCCCCGTCCAGGCCCGACCGGGCAGTGATGTCCCAAAGGGGAACGTGCCCTGCGTGTCTGAAGACGGGGGATGTGTGTCTGCGTGTCTGTGTCTGAGTGTGCGTGTGTGTCCGTATGTGTGTCCGAGTGTGTGTGTTAGTAGTTCTGTGTGTGTTTCTGTATGTGTGCATGTATCAGTTCTGTGTGTGTGTTACCATATGTGTGTTTGGGTGTCTGTGTGTATCAGTAGATCTGTGTGCACGTTTCTGTATGTGTGTATCAGTGGATCTGTGTGTGCGTTTCCATATGTGTATGTCTGTATCAGCAGATCTGTGAGCGTGTTTCCATATGTGTGTGTCTGTGTGTATCAGTAGATTTGTGTGTGTGTTTCTGTGTGTATCAGTAGATCTGTGTGTGTTCCCATATATGTGGATCGGTGTGTGTGTTTCTGTATGCGTGTGTAAATGGATCTGTGTGTTTTGCGTGTGTGTATCAGTAGATCTGTGTGTGTTTCTGCATGTGTATATCATCGGCTCTGTGTGTGTGTTTGCCTGTGTGCCTGGGGGGTTGGGCTGCCTGGGGGCATGTGGCCCATCCCAGAGGCGGACTTCGTCCCGGCGCCCTGGCTGTGGGTCTGGGCCATTCCTGGAGCAGCAGCGCCCCCTCTGGGCCCGTGTGAGTGGGGAGCGGCGTGGGCAGACAGCGTGGCCCCGCCGTGGCCCTCGTGCGCGCTGCTGCCCGTGGTGTGTGTCAGTGCCAGGCGCTGGCCCTCGTCAGTCAGCCGACTCAGTCCTCGCGGGGCCCAAGGGTGCCTGTCCCTCATGCTGAGTCCTGACCAGGCGTCCCGGCTGTTGGGGCCGGCTTGGCGCAGTTGGACGCCTGCGCGCTGCTCCTCCCCACTGCGGCTGCTGGGAATCCCGGTGGGGGCCACGCAGGCCTGAGCGCGGCCAAGATGTGGGGGTGAGGCGGGCCCTGTCTTGGGCCCCTTCCTCCGGCTGTCCCCAGGAGGGGGCAGGTGTGGCCACGGAGGCCGTGGCTGGAGGCTGTGTTGCTGTGTCTGATGCTGGAGAAGGGGGTGCCCCCGTGTCCCCCGGGCTCTCCGGTGCCGTGGCTAAGCCCCATGTGCCCCGCGGGGTCACGCAGGAGAAGGCTGTGGTGGCCAGGGCGGCGTTCATGTCGCTGCCACCCGATCCCTCACAGCTGCCTTTGCGGTGGTGACCTTGGGCTGCGAATGTCCAGGGCCGCGGGGCCGTGGGGCAGCTCCGTCCTGTTTGGAGGGCGGTGGTGTTGCCAGTGTCCAGCGCCTGTGGCGGGGCTACAGGTCCAGGCTGAGCCCGGCGTGTGCTTGACCGCCCTGGCTGCTGGTCACTCTCTGGGGGACATGGGCTCAGGGGTCTGCCTCTTTGGGGGTCGCAGGCTTTAGGGGGGCTCTCTCGTGCTCTTGGTGGCCCTATGTGTCCTGGACGCCAACTGGACACACGGGCTTCAGCAGCCGTGGCACTGCCCGGGGTGTGTGTGGGGGGTGCGGCTGAGCCGCAGGGCTGCTTTGGGGGCTGCTCGGAGTCCCCAGGGGCCCCCTAGATCATGCTGTTTCCTCTGCTCAGTATCAGGTGTCCAGGGCCTGGATGGGCCCCACGGCTGTTGTTCCTGGCCCTGGGGAGGCCGTGCAGAGGAATTGGGGGTGACAGGACTCGGGCCGCCCGGGAGCTGCCACTGAGACCCCTTCCCCGGGCCACATGCTGCCGCTGCTGTCCTGTGCCGCTGTGAGACGGGCGTCCTGTGTGCAGGGCTGAAGGTCCCCGCTCAGGAGGGCAGAGCTGTGAGCCAGTAGGGAGTGGGCTGCAGGTCGGCTGTGGGTCCGGCTGTGGGTTGGCTGTAGGTCGGGCTGTGGGTCCAGTTGTGGGTCTGGCTGTGGGTCAGACTATGGGTCAGACTGTGGGTCTGGCTGTGGGTCTGGCTCCGGGTCGGGCTGTGGGTCGGACTGTAGGCCCTACTGTGGGTCTGGCTGTGGGTTGGACTGTGTGTCCAGCTGTGGGTCCAGTTGTGGGTCTGGCTGTGGGTCTCTTCTTGAGAAGTCTTCGTCCCTGATGGCAGAGCCCCCGAACTGGGTTCGGGGCTGCGTCCGGGCCCTGCTCCCGGCCTAGCTGGCTGGCCACCAGGGTGTCCTGTCCCCGTCTCTCCAGTGGGGCCGCAGCGCGTCCCCTCCCGCCCGGGGCGCCCCTTCAGGGAGGGAGGGGCCTGCTCCTGGATGCTGGTTCCCCCCACCCGGGGTGTGAGCGAGTGCTCTGCCGTGTCTGGGCTCCAGCCCCTGGGTGCTCCCCGGGCCCTTTCCAGGGGCTTGGGTCCTCCTGGAGGGCAACACTGGGCTTCTGCCCCGAGCCAGGCACGTCCAGGCGGGGTGTTTGTCGTGCTGCCGCAAGTGTTCCTGGGGACCTCTTTGTCCGTAAGTGCCCGGGGACTTGAGGGTACTAGGCCTGCGGCCCTCGCCCTGTCCTGGGAGGGGTGGTTTGGGTTCCTTTCATGCAGGCCCACATGCATGGGGTGGGGACACGGGCGGAGGGTCCAGGCTGGCTCTGCACTGGGTCACCTTGCGGTGCTGCGTGATTGTGTCCGGGGGAGTGGCGGGGTGAAGGGGCGCGTGGCTGCCGTGGCGGGTGTCACTCCTGCCCCTGCCCGAGTGGCCCTGAAGCTTTCGTGGTCAGCCCGGCGGCAGCTGCGGGCGGAGTTGGGGTGCGGTGCTTCCCGGAGGGCCGCCTCCCCGCGTAACCTTTGACCTCTGCGCCTCTCATCCACCTGCCCGGCAGCCTTTGATCATTTATCTTGTTTCGGTTTGAGGATCAGACTTGGCGTCTCCCCGGCTGACTCCTGGCTCTGTGCTCAGGGATCATTCCTGTGGGGGTGTCAGGGTTCAGAGGGACCCCTTGCCTGAGCCCCGCCCCTCTCTCCCCTGAAGAGAAACCGTGTTTCTGCTGCGTCTTTCCTCTGGGCTCCTGGTGGGTCCTCGTGCCCCGAGTCTGCGCGATGCCGGGTCAGAGTCCGGGTGGCGCCCGCGTCCCAGCTGCTGGTCAGTGCGAGCTCCGCTCACCCAGCCATGCAGTCCTGGGTGCCAACGGCTTTGGGGGAGGGTCCAGGCTTTCTGTGGGGGGGGGGGTTGCAGGGGGCACACAGCTGGAGCCTGTCAGGGTGCTTGTTCTCGTTTCTGCTCCCACAGGGCCAGGCTTGTCAGGGTCCTGGTACCCTCCAGTACCCTCACTGCCTCCCCGTGCCGAGGCTGCACCCCAGTGCACGTATGGGCAGAGCCGAGCCTGGCGCCGACCCCCACGCCCTGCTCCAACCCCCGCCTGGCACGGCCTCGTTCAGCCGGTCGGTCACTTCCCGGCTTGGCCCGGGGCCCTCTGGCTCCTGGGCCTCTGGGCACTGACTGGCATCTCAGGAACGTGGGGCCCGGGGACCTGCGCCTGGTGCCAGGCCTGGCCTCAGGCCCAGGCCCGCGGGGACCCCGTCCTTTAAAGTGGCCGTCGGCCCGGGGACACCCCTGCTGGGCTCGGTGCGCACGCGGGGGTGCCCTGAGTTGGGACCAGGCAGGACATTTGCAGTTTTTCTTGTTTCCTGGCGGTGTTTGGGGCTCACCTTTCCCTGGGGGAGCTTGGAGGGACCCTTTGCGGTTTTGCTTAATTAAAGGGTGCGCAGCTGCACTTCTCAGCTCTGAGCCTGGTGGGCCGCTGCCCCCAGTGGATGGGCCCTTGGGGGTGCAGGTGACCTCAGGAAGCCCCTGAGGGGAGAAGCATGGGGCTGTGGGTGTGGCTGTTTGCAGCCCGTCCCAAGAGCCTTGGGCGGAGAGGGGAAACAGACCCCGTGTGGGGCTCCTGCGTGCTGCCCCGGGGGAGGGGAGTGGCTACGAGAGACTCCCCACGGCCGCAGAGGAGCCCCAGGATGTGGTGTGGCCCCATGTGCCGAGAGCCGACCCCTGGCTGCGGCTCTGTCCAGCATGGCCGGTGCCTGATGCCCAGGGCTCAGGCCAGGACCAGAGGCCCAGCCACAGCCCAGTGCTGGGCTCTGCTTGCCCTGGTGTGAGTGTGTAGAAGGTGTTGGGTGTGTGTTGGAGAGGGTGTGAGTGTGGATAGGGGAGCGTGTGAGTGTGTAGAGAGTGTGTGTGTGTAGGGGAGGGTGAGTGTGTCGAGGAGTGAGTTTTAAGGTGTGTGTGCACACGTGCATGTGTGTGCATTTGCGTGTGTGCATGTGTGTACATGTGTGTACATGTGTGTGTGCACGTGTGTGCATACGTGTGTGTGGGAGAGCAGGGCATGAGTATGTTGTGTCCCCTGTGGTTTGGGGGCTCAGACAGTTCCTGTTGCTGTCACGCATACACCGCGCACACCGTCACACCGGCCATCCAGTCCGTGGCGCCCTCAGGCACACTTGGCTTCATCCTAGTCCTGAGCCCAGCCCTGATGTCTCCCGGGCAGCTCCGGCCGGCTTTGTTCCTTCCAAGCCCCTGAGTTGCTGCTGGGAGCGGCCTGCCCGGGGTTGAGGGTGCTGGCACGGACCCTGGAGTGGGAGGGCACACGTGCCCGCAGCCTCCTCGTGACACTGGGCGGGATGCCAGGCCCCAGGCAGCGTCCGAACCACCTTTGTGCTGGGCAGGCAGATGGTGGCCCCGTGGCCAAGCCTGGTCTGCTGGGGTCCAGGGCCGTGCAGGTTCCGCCTGGTGGCAGCACCGTGTCCGCCACCAGCTGACCCTTGGGGATGGCCACATGGGTACGGTTGGGGGTGTCACCGGGGTGGTCCCTGCTGTGTGCTGGCCCTCGTGCTTCTGGGCTGCCTTCCTGAGGGGGCTCCCGGCGCCCCATGCCCGGCCCCGGGGGTGCGGCCCTCAGCCCCGGCAGGTGGCAGCCCCCCCTGCTTTCCTCTCGGCTCTGAGCTGTGGGTTTTCTCTCCATCTGCATGCTCCCCCTTACCCCAGGCTCTTCCTGGCGCCCTGCTCTTGGGGGCGGATGGTTCCAGAATGAAGGTGGTCAGAGGAGGCCGCGCCCAGCTCTGACTGTGGCCTCACCAGTGCCTCACGAGGCAGCAGGAGGGCACGGCGGCTCCCAAGGGAGGGACCTTGCCAAGGTTCTAGTGTCAGGGGAGGAGTGAAGCGGGGGCCCCCTGGGAGAAGGTTCTGGAAGGATCAGGAAGCACCTTCCTCCCCTTTTCCCTCACCCTGGCCCTCCTTCCCCGTTTGTCAAAGGTGGCTTTATTTTGAAGCAGAAGTAAGTGTAACAGCGGTCACGCGGACTTTCTCATAAAGACGTGGGTAAGGCGTGTGCCTTATCACTGGGTGTGATCCCCTGAGCCCGGCCACCAGTGAGCTCTGAGCCCCGCGGGGTATGAGCTGCCCCCCCCCCACCCCAAGACAACAGACTAATGGGGAGGTCTGTCCTCCGCAGCAGATACGTTCCTGCCCAGTCCTGGCCGGGCCTCTGTTGTGTCTGAGGGAGGAGGGAGGAGGCGGGGCCGGTGGAGATGGGTGAGCTGAGGGTCTCCAGGCTGATGCTCTCTGGGACCTCCTTGGGGGTGAGTTGGGCGGGTGAAGGAGTCCCTGCCAAGTGGGCATGGGTGAGACAGAATGAGTGGGGAGGGGGGTGAGTTGGACAAGGTGAGTGCATCTCCTGTGCAGGGGTGAGTGGGGCAGGTGAATAAATGATGAGGGCCCTCCTGTGCAGGTGTGAGTGGGACGGGTGACTGGTTGAGGGGCCTCCCGTGCAGGGGTGAGTGGGACGGGTGACTGGTGAGGGCCCTCCCATGCAGGGGTGAGCGGGACGGGTGACTGGTGAGGGCCTCCCGTGCAGGGGTGAGTGGGACAGGTGACTGGTGAGGGCCTTCCCGTGCAGGGGTGAGTGGGACGGGTGACTGGTTGAGGGGCCTCCCGTGCAGGGGTGAGTGGGACGGGTGACTGGTGAGGGCCTTCCCGTGCAGGGGTGAGTGGGACGGGTGACTGGTGAGGGCCCTCCCATGCAGGGGTGAGTGGGACGGGTTTCTGGTGAGGGGTGTCCCCTGCAGGGTTGGACCCGTTTCTCCCAGACAGCTGTGACTCAGCCTTGTCCTAATGATGAAAGGAGTTTCAGGTCAGAGTCAGGCTGGATCAGGCGAGTTTTGTCACCCGCTGGGGCAGGGGTGAGTTCCTGTGGGTTTTTTGATGTGCACGCGTGTTTTCAGGATTGATTTCCATGTAAAGAGGTTTTTTTTTTCTTCCCAAGCAGTGCTTGAGGCCGGGGGCTCCTCCCCGCCTTGCTCTGCCAGCCGACGCCAGGCCCAGTGCTCCCTCCAGGCTGTGGCTCTCCACCAAGGTGCTCTGCGGAGCTCCGCCCAGAGCCGCCCGTGACCGGCGCGTGCTGGGCCCCAGCCCTGGGACTCTGGCCCAGAATTCAGGGCGGGGCGTGGTGTTTGGTCTCTGAAGTCCACATACACGGGAAAATCAGTCTCCTTTGAGTCGTGGATATGCACGTGCACGGAGTATTTCAGTGATGAAAGGGACGCGGAGGTTCGAGGTACTGGACGGAACCCCGGCCGGGTTGTACTTCTCCAGAGCTGATCTAGGACGTGAGTGAGCGGCTCTGAAGGGACCCGGCGTGCATGGTCTTGCAGCTGCTGCCCCCTTCTGGCGGCGGGGAGGAAGTGCTCCCACCTAGCCTGAGGGGAGGAGCCTGAGCGCTTGGCTGGTGGGGGTGGGGGGGTGCAGGAGTGAGTTTGCCCATCGATGACATCAAGCGTCAATTCTGGCTCCCTGTCACCTAGACTAAATGATGGACGTAGAGAAAATCCCTGCGCCCAGGCAGTGCCCTGGCTTCTGCCTCGGCCTTTTCAGGTGCTGAGGCCCCGAGACCCTCCTCCTGTCCCCGCCCTGCCCCAGCTGCCCTTGGGGGAGACCCCCCCTCCTGTGGCCCCTGGGCAGCAGCTCTGCCTGCCAGGGGACAGTGGGGAGCACGGGGGCGTCACTCTCAGCCGACTCCTTTGACCTGTTGTGGGGAGGGGGTTGGGGTCGTGCCCAGGGCTCACTCCTGG
>JAOXYA010498124.1:0-14775 GCA_028565675.1 Sorex palustris | reverse complement strand
TTTCTCGTACCTCTTGGTGGGGAAAACATTTCTTCCCCTTGATTCCTGGTGCCTAATGGGGGAACATTTCTGCTTCCGACCAACACAGGTTCTGTCCCTATCACCACATACAGTCCTCTGAGCACCACCAGGAGTGATCCCTGGGCACAGAGCCAGGAGCAAGTCCTGAGCACGGCTGAATGTAGTCCCCTCGACCCCCACGCCCAAAAAAAGATCTTCCGAGTGCAAAGAAATCCACTAAACCATGAACATTTTGACCTCCCTTGAGCTAGTAGAGTGGTATTTTCTCCTCCAGTGCATTGAGAAGGCATTTCTCTTCCTACCACCTCCTCCCCCAGTGCCAAGATCTGGGTTTTCACTAACCCCATCTGCTACTGCCTTGTTCCTTTTTGGCAACGGGTCTAGACCCAGGACTCATGAAGGCGTTTGAGGGAGCACAATGCATCACAGAAACATGGTTTACCTGCACAGGGCAGAGAGAAGTAGTAACAGAAGAAACAAGAAGGAAAACAAAAAGAAAGTCACCACCGGGGTCAAGAAAAGGTGCGTGGGGGTTGGGGGGGGTGGCTGGAGCGATAGCTTTGCATGCGGCTGACCCAGATTCGATTCCCAGCATTCCATATGGTCCCCTGAGCACTGCCAGGAGTAATTCCTGAGTGCAGAGTTAGGAGTAACCCCTGTGCATCACCGGGTGTGACCCAAAAAAGCAAAAAAAAAAAAGTGTGTACCAGAAGATGCCAAGCCTGAAGCCTCAGCCCTGACCACACCAACCGCAGAGCCACAGCAGGGCATAGCCCCCCAGGAGGAGCACTGGCCGGGAGTGTCTGCCAGGCTCGCAGAGGTTCACCTCATTGCCTCTGGTCATGTTTATACTGGTTTGATTTGGAGAGGGGGGGGGGCTTTTTTTTGTTTTTGTTTTTTGAGGGGCTTTGGGGGGGGCTTTTTGGGTCATACCCAGCAATGCTCAGGGGTCACTTCTGGCTCGGCACTCAGTAATTACTCCTTGGCAGTGCCCAAGAGGCCCTATGGGATGCCAGGAATGGAACTCGGGTCGGTCATGTGCAAGGCTAACACCCTGCCCGCTGTACTATGGCTCCAGCTCCATCGTTTATACTGTTCACTGACCAAGGCAGGCCCAGTGCCATAGCTCAGTGTTTGCATGCTGGCAGCATCTGACAAAGTTATAAAAATACAGCCAAGGATGGGAGGGGGAGCAAGAGGATCTCATCAATCCAAGCTGAAAGATGGGTTCCAGGGGTTCCAAGGATGTGAGAAGTGGTTTTCTCTGGTTACCTGGTAGATCCCCTGCAAATGGAAGGTTTTCCCATGGGACTAAATATGATCTGATATGCAACACTAGTCATTGAGAGGTTGGGGGGGGGGGATTCAACTCTAGCAAAAGTGGTATGCTAACTTACTGAACCACAATGAATTCTTTCCTTTTGTTCAGCAACTGGTATGTGTGTGTCACCAACTAAAACTTCAAGATAAACTTGAAAATCACTCAGTCAAACTTGAAGTTTAGCAGCAGTGAAATAATCTGAGTTTTTTTTTTTTGGGGGGGGGGACGTAGAGGGGCCACACCTAACAGAGCTTAAGCCTTATTCCTGGCTCTGTGCTCAGATTTCACTTCTGGCAGGGCTAGGGGGACCCTATGGAGTTCCGGGGATCGAACCCGGGTTGGCAACATGCAAGGCCAGCACCCTCCACACTGAACATTGTACTGGCCATTGGAATTGTCGTCAAATGATCAAAATCAACATGGGAAAGAGTAATTATTATTAGTCATACTCCAAGTTACTGCCTTAGAAGAATGCCATTTTGCGTTTATTTATTTCTGCTTTTTGAGGGGTCACACGTAGCAATGCTCAAGGGTTTACTCCTGGCTCTGCACTCCTGACAGAGCTTGGGGGACCCTATGGAGTGCCGGGGATCGAACCCCAGTTGGCCACATGCAAGGCAAACGCCCTCCCCTCTGGACTATCACTCTGTCCCCACCATTTTGCATTTTTTACACTATCTTTTCTTTGGAAGATTGTGTAGATTTTCCATAAATAGGTCCAGTACACTTCTGATTAGAGTTGTTCCTTGTTATCTGGGTTATATAATTAAAAAGAAACGCACTGTTACTGCTTTCCAAATATATTAAGTGATTCAATTAAGTTATCCATCTAAACCTTAAGGGGACTCTTCAGGGCTCAGCCTGCCCGAGTGAGCAGTGAGGAAGGCTGGTAATTAGCATGGTAATTTCACCTGTAAATAGGAAATGGCGAAAACTCTTCAAGGTACTTACAAGAATCCTAGCCAGTCAGCCACAGTCACCTTTTAATCTTATTTATGGTATTTAATTTCCACCATGCAGGACTATCAAATCAGGTAACACACAGCAGAGTGGATGCTGAGAGAGAGAGAGAGAGAGAGAGAGAGAGAGAGAGAGAGAGAGGAGAGAGAGAGAGTCCAGCCACGTGAATACCTACTGTTGCTCCCCAGACAGACAAAGAACCAACCAAAATTCCTCTGGCATCCTTCTTGGCCATGAACTTGCACAGAATGGCCTCAAAGCGTAGTAGAGACGCATGTGCACGACCAACCTGGCCACACCCCACCTGTCCCGGGGCCCATCCCCCAAAGTCCCATACATGCAGGCCGCTCATCTGCATGATACCCCCAGAACCCCAGAATTCTGTAGCAATCATGGGGAGAAGAAGAAGGGGTCTAGGGGCCCAGCAGTGCTCAGGGTGGTCCCCCTGCAGGAGGGCTGCCCATGCGGTGTCTCTACAAGCTGAGACCTAGGGGAGGCCTTCATCTTCAGTCTGTGAAATGAGGAGCTATTATCACACACCACCCCAGCTAGAAGTGTGGCTGCTCCACGGTCAGAAATGATTCTGGGCTGCAGAGCTCTGGGAAATCCCAGCCCAGACCCCTACCTCACTGGGTGGGTCACAGGACGGCCCATCTCCCTGAATGTCACAGGTGGCTCAGTCTCCACATTTTTGAGATGGGTGCAGCTGACCTGGGAGATCAAAGTTGATGACCAAGCTCTGAGGTCCAGGCTGGCAGGGGAAGCAACTTTCAACCCACACCATCAGTGAAAGTTTACCTGGAGGCTTTATTTTTAACAGGCAACATTGTAAGAAGCAGCTGCAGCTTTAAAGTGAGTCTGAGGGGCTGGAGTGATAGAACAGCTGGGAGCGACAGCAGGGAGGGTGCTTACCTGGCAGGCAGTGGATGGGATGCAGGTTTAATCCCCAGCCTTTCACAGGGTCCTCTGAGCACTGTGGCGCAGGGAGGGGTGGGGTAGGCGGGGAGGATCCCTGAGCTCAGAGCCAGGAATAAGCCCTGAGCAAAGCTGGGCGTGGCCCCAAAGCCAAAGAAATAAACAAAGTGAAGATGAAAACCCATAGCTCTCATTCACTGCAGCAGGATCTCACACACACACACACACACACACACACACACACACACACACACATACCACATACACATACTCTCTCTCACACACACAGACACACACCCACCACACACCCCCCCTCCACACACACACACACCTCCTGCTTCTGATTCTCTTGGGAATTTCCAGAGCCTGTTGTGCAGCCAAGATACACTGACCTTGAAAATTGCAAACATTGTTCCTGAACTTGAACAAAGTGGATGTGCCACAGCCTGCGCTGTGGGGACCGCGCAGCCCGTCCCTGCAAGCACGCGTCGCTCTCACGCTCTGTTCTCCGACGCCGGCCGTGCCAGTGCGCGAGAAGAATAGCTAATTTTTAATCTCATTTGAAATGGATTCTGCGCTCCCGGCGCATGGACGAGCAGCCACTCTCTTGGGTGCTGAGGGCTCAGCGGCGGCGGCACATCAGCAGAAAAGACAGCTGGTCTGGGGGGCTGCGGGTGGGACCCCATTGTTTTCTAAAGACACAGCACAGCCCACATGGTGGCCTCTCAGGAGACGCTGCAGCCGCCGGCCTCAGGAACCACACGAGGCAAAGGTCACAGCTAGAGCATGCACGTGGCCCCCGTGGCTAGGCCACCAGAGGCCTGGTTGCTAAGGCAGGGGACAGGAATGATGCCCAAAGGGATGGAAAGGACCCCTTTCCCTTCTGCACCATCAGAACGACAGATGGGGTGAGAGGAGGGGCAGGACTGAGGCGACGCACTGCCCTGGTGGTCCCTTCCCCCTCATGCCCCTGGAGTGAGTCCTTCCTGCTGTCCAGCAGGAAATCTGGCAGGGGGGAAGTGGGGTTGGTGACCACCAGGTTTCAAGTGCCCACAAGCAGCCAGTGATGGTAGTGCTGGTTCAGCCCGAAGCTTCTTCCTCTAGCTGACCCTAGTCACAAGGTGCCCGAGACAGCCTGGATAAGCCTTACAGAGCAGGTCTGGTTTAAGGGGGACAGTGACCAAGGACCACGAAGAGGCCCAACGGGGCTGCTGATACTGCCCATCCCCTTCTTTGTTTTAGAGAGACATCGGTTGAACCCGATCATGAACAACTTTGTAACTGTGTATCTTGCAGTGATTCGATTAAAAATAAAGATATTCAAAAATGTAAACAAACAAGAACCACATGGAGTATTTATTGGTAACTGAATGCCCTGGGCTGACCAGGATGGCTCTGTTCCAAAGGGGAAGGACAAAGACTCTGACCCCAGACCTCTGACATGCCCTGACTCCAAAGCAAACTTAGCCAGGAACCAACAAGTAGTTTGATCTTTATTTGTTGGTCAGGGCAAAAAAGAACGCAGGTCACCCCAAAGGTGCTCCCATCCCCCCATTTCCTTCCTCCAGTCTATCAGAATCTTTTGAAGTTTTCCTTCCTTCTGACCTTTCAGAAACCCTTCCTGAACACAGACGGTTTCTATGCCATTTAGTTCACACAACAGAATGCCCAGCAGCAAGAGTCACCGAGAATTTTATCTCGGACAGTGAGTAGGGGACTTGCCTTGCATGTAGTCAACCAGGAGGGTTCGATCCCTGGTACCATAAAGGGTTCCGCAAGCCCCACTAGTTGTGATCCCTGAGCACAGGGCCAGGAGTAAGGTCTGAGAATAAGCTAGCTGGACTTCCAGCTCCAGGTGGCCACAGAGTAAAGGGCAGAAGAAAGTAGATCACCAAAGGTGATAGGGATCGACATGGGGTATTCGTTACTGCTGTGTTTTCTGATGCCTTATCATCGGAGCCCAAACTGGTATGTCTGGGCATGGGGAGATGGTTCAAAGGGCAGGAGGTAGGGGATGCTCCAGATCACTGTGTGACCCCTGGGGGGTGGCTGGGTATGGCCCAAAAAAAGCAAAGATGGGCAAAAGTGAGCTTAGGGACCCTCCAATGCCAAGCCGGTGCAGGAAGTTGAGAGCTTAGAGGCAGACCAGCAAGGTAGGTCAAAGGCTGTTCTCCAACCTTAGCCAAACTTCCTGGAGTACAGAAAAGCATCCCCACATGGCTGTCAAACCTTTGCCATCGATGACCCCAGATTCCCAAGCCCCAGCCTCCAGCCTCCCTGAGCAGGTTTGAGACAAGCACTTTGAAGAAGGGGCTTAGACAGGAGGGGAGTCAGAGTGATAGTACAGTGGGAAGGGCATCTGCCTTGCACATGACCAACCTGGGTTCAGTTCCTGGCATCTCATATGGTCCCCTGAGCTCTGCCAAGAGTGATTCCTGAAGGCAGAGTCAGGAGTAACCCCTGAGCATCGTTGGGTGTAGCCCAAAATGCCAAAAGAAAAAAAAAAAGCTGGCGACTGAAGACTTTCTGTGGCAAGGTTTCCACCAAGCCCAGGGGCCAGTGGCCTGAGAGGGAAAACTAGCCTTGATTCTTCTGAAGCCAAAGGACTGATACCTGTGCAAGGAATAAGCCAGGAGGCAGGGGTCCCCACTCCCCACTCTCCAACTCTGTCCCTACATCTGTGGTGAGAGACATGTGGGATGCTTTACTTTCAGATTGGGTACCCGGTGCAGACCAAAGAATGTCGTCTTTGGAAAGATGCATGTCCAGCAACTTTTCAGCCCCTTTTCTGGACACATGACGTCTAGGATTTGGTGACCAAGATCAGATCACCAAGGTTTCCCCCAGTCGGAACCTTGTTGGTCTCAAACCCCCAACATCTGCTTTTCAATAACCTGATTCTACGTCAACAGCAAAAAACCTCAGGCTGGCTCTGCTTAAGGAGAGACTCAGACATTAGACATTACTTTTAGTTTTTTTTTTTTTTGGGGGGGGGCGACTGGGACTTCCTCCCAGCTATGATCAGGGCTGACTCCTGGCTCTGCACTCAGAGATCACCCTGGGCAAAACTCAGGGACCTTCTAGAGGGCAAGGATCAAGTCTGGGTTGGCAGCATACAAAGCACATCCTTTCTCTTCCATCCCTTTTCTTTCTATTTTCACAACAAGCCAAAACACATTTTCTTTTTCTTTTTTTTCCCCCCAAGGGAGATACCTTACTTGAAGAACAAGCCTATTTTGATATTAGCTTTTTCCCCAAAACTTTATTTGGATAAAGCACCCTGAGTTACAAAGTTATTCATAGTTGGGTTCTTGACACACATTGTGTTTCATCACCCGCCCCCAGGGTCCCTGTACTACCCCCCACCCCAGCCTGCCATCCTGACAGGCACCTTTTAAATCTGGTTACGGAAATCTGAGTCTTGTGATTTCAGCGCTGTTGACTCTGTGGTTTGCATATCTGGCTCTGCCATTCCTTAACACCTGTATCTACGCCCCCTTTGCCCCTGCCCCTTGCTTCTCATCTGTTTCTCCTCCCCTCCCCCTTCCCTCTATTTCTTTCTTTCTCCTCCCTATACTCTGGGGCCAGGGGTGATCTAGGTATCCTCCCTTTAAATCACTGCATTTCCTCATTCATTGTTTGTCCTTCTTCTGGCTGACTTCATTTAACATGCTATCTTCTAGTTCTATCCATGTCGCTTGCAAACTGCACAATTTCCTCATTCCATTGAAAAAAACACCACACTTGGGGCTGGAGCGATAGTACAGCAGGGAGGGCGTCAGTCAGCCTTTCATGTGGCTGACCCGGGTTCAATCCCTGGCATTATATGGTCCCCTGAATACCACGAGGAGTAATTCCTGAGCGGAGAGCTAGGCGTGACTCCTGAGCATCACCAGGTGTGACCCTACCCCCCAACACACACAAAAAAATTTAAAATAAACACATTTTCTAATATATCCTTTTCCGTCACTTTGGAAAAACACCTCAAGACAAAGCCCCACCAAGACGGCCAGACTTGACTGCTGATGCTTGTTAATCAAAAAACTGTTGTTCTGGGTGATCTGGAGATGTGAATACATTACTTCCATGCTACTGGTAAGCATCTCAGAGACCCAGAGAAACGCCGATGATAAACAGCCAGGGAGCCAGAGTTTGGCTACAAACAGGATCAGAACTGTGTCACTGGTTGAAGGAACCTCCCACTGAGATCTCCAGAGGAACTGGAATTTATAAAGAGAGAGACTTGGGGACAGGAGGGGAGGCATAAGATGGTCCCACCAAGTAGCAGAGACTGGGGCAACTTTTGATGCTCCCAGAATAAATCAGTAAGTTAGCTTCCCTTGCCCATAGTCCTGTATCGTTGGCAGGAGGTTGCAGAATCAACCTAGGTCTCCAACGACAGATGAATGGATTATGAAGAGGTGGGATACAGGCACAATGGAATGCTACACAGCTGCAAATAATGATGAAATCATGCGATTGACTGCAACTTGGTTGGAACTGGAAGATCTCATGTTGAGTGAAGTAAGCCAGAAGAAGAAAGACAAACACAGGATAATCTCACTTATCTGGGGAATATAGACTACTGGATGAAGAAATGGATGATAGTAAAGGGGAGGGGGGATACCTAGATCACCCTTGATCCCAGAGTTCAGAGAGGAGATGGACAGAGAAGGAAAGAAATCAAGGGGAGAGGAATGGGAAGTAATGGGTGAGCAGACATAGGGCTTTAGTTATACGGATGATATGGGTGAGGGCTATACACAAGATCTAAGCTGCAGCCACTGAAACTCTGTAATGTGCCTGTCAAGTTGACAGGCGGAAATGGGGTGGGGGTGAGAGGTGGGGAGGATATACGGGAACAGCGGTGGAGGGAAGTTGACACGGGCGGCGAGACTGGTGTTGAAATAGTACATTCCCCAAATGCAGCTATCAATAACTTTGTCATCACAGTTCTTCAAATTTAAATCTTTTTAATTAGGAAAAAAAAGATGGTGAATTTTACTTTCACAAGAAGCAAAAAGTGGGCCATGGGGAAATGAAGACCACTTGAGTCACAAGAAATGTTGTTCTTCCATCACTGCCTTGAACAGCCCAACCCTGCAGGTGGGGTTTAGAGCGCCTCCAAAGCCACCACAGGCCCGAGTTACAGGCGCGGAGGGTGATGCAACTGTTTTGCACGCAGCCGATTCAGAGAGCACAGAGGATCCCCAGAACCTCATCCAGAGTGATCCCTGAGCACAGAGCCCAGAGGAACACTGTGCACTGCTGGATGTGGCCCCCAAACAAAAATGAAGGGTTGGAGAAATGGCTTGAAGGAGCATGTGCCTTGCGTGACACAGCCCTGGGTCAGATCCCTGGCACCAGGGGGGGTCCCCTGCCAGGTGTGGACTCTCCCCATCAAAAAAAAAAATAAAAAAGATTCCTACAAGATGAGTAAGGTGCTAGAAAACATGGTGCTGGGGCCAAAAAAGGCATTTCCTGGGCTGAGTAATACTTCGTGTACACCCAGGTTCCATCCCTGGCATTGCTGGGTGTGGCCAAAAAAATCCAGGTATCATGTATCACCACGGACCATTATAAGTAAAAGTAAAAGTGGCCAGACAGGAGAAAGAAGCAATAGGTCAGTGGGCAGGGCGCTTATCTTGCATGTGGCCAATCCCGGTTCAGTCCCTGGCACCCCATAGGGTCAAGGAGCCCAGTCAGGACTGGTCCCTGACACTGGTGATGGGATTGGTGTTGTAAAGTTGTATGCCAGGATCATGAATGCCTGTAAAATTGTGGTCTATGGGTAACTCTGTAAATCACGGCACCTCCATAAAAAAAAAAAATTAAAAATTTAAAAAATTTTAAAAAACGTGGCCAGACATCAAAGACCACATATTGGGGCGACAGAGAGAGGAGGGGCTTAAGCATGCAGGTGCCTCTAGTTCAGTCCCTAATACCGCACATGGTTTCCCCCAAGGCCCCCAGGAGTCACTCCTGAGCACCTCCAGGTGTAGCCCAAGCACCGAAATGATAATAATGATAATCAAATGAAACTCTAAAAATGCACAATTCAATCAATAGCTGCATGAGTGCACTAGAACTCAGGAGACGCTCTTGCCAGTGATAAGAAAAAGGAAGCTGGGGACTGCGAGGGGCTGGCGGGCTGGGCGTGGAAGCCCCAGCAGAACCAGAACAGGGAAAGCCAGAACTGGAGCGTGGGAGTGGCTTCGTGTCCCCCGCCCACCCCGTCCTTCCACCCTCTCAGCTAACTTCACAGCATGCACCAGCTCCCTTGCTGAGGGCTAAGAGTCTCTATTTGCAATAAAATCTAATTTCCTTTATTTAGTACAAGGTCCCGGCGTTCTAAGGGATATAATTGCTTGCCGCAAACACGGGCCCAATATTTTATTAAGTGTTAGACTTATGGAGGTGGAGGATTTCTTTCTTTTTTTTCTATGTTTTTGCAAATGAATAATTTATTTCCACTTCCCAGTGCTTCCTGAATTGTCAGGAATGAAGAGCAGAACTGGGCAGTAAGGATGAGGAAGGTACATCTGTGTGTGTGGCGGGGGGGTCACACCACCCCTCCAGCTCCACTTCACGTGGACTCTGTCTGATTAATAAAGGGGAAAGGTCCCAGTCAAGATGCAAAAGCCTCGAGTAATGAACAGTTGTAGTCGGTGATAAAAGTGGGGGACTGACAAAAGAAGAGAGAGTGGGAATGTGTCTGTGTCTGCCACAGAGGCAGGGGCTGGGAAGGGGTGGGGATGGTGGGAGGGACACTGGGAACACTGGTGGTGCAGAATGGGCACTGGTGGAGGGATGGGTACTCAAATATTGTTTGATTGAAACGTAATCACAAAAATTTGTAAGTCTGTATCTCACGATGATTCATTAAAAAAAAGTGGGGGGATGGGGGCTGCATGGAGATGGGGGTTCGTTATATACCCAGAGGAGCTACTTACTGCTACCACAGTAGCCACGAGAACAAATCAGAAGCGATGCTGAGGGTTTACCCCAGCCATATTCTCCCCCCAAGAATCAAGAAGCCCCAGTGCACACCCTCCTACCTGGTCCTGATCCCGGGCAAGGCCTGTAACTGAGCATCCCAATAAGAAAGTATGCTCTAAAATCAAGAACCCCCCAACTCCTGAGAACTTCCCTGTGAGTGGGGGCACCACTGAGCCGGGTGGGGGTGCAGAGCTCTCTTAGATGCCCAGGGAAAAGGGCACGGAGAAGCTGCAAAGTTGCAAGCATATGCTTTGCTGGGGGAAGACCCAGATTTGGTTCCTAGCACTGTACAGTACCCCAAGCCCAAGCACTGCTGGGGGTGGGGGGTGAGGAAGAGGAGGAAAAAGAAGAGGTGGAGAAGAAAGGGGGTAGAATGAGGAGACAGGAGAGGAGGAAGAGCAGGAAGCAGCAGCAGAAGAAACATGAAAAAGGAGAGGCCTGCACAGTGGGATGGCGGGAGGGTGCTTGCCTTGCACACAGCAGACTGGGTGTGATTCCCCCAAGCCTCACCAGTGGCAACCCCGAGCACAGAGCAGGAGTCAGCCCTGAGCACTGCCGGGTGTGGCCTGAAAAACAGAAAGAAAGAAAGAAAGAAAGAAAGAAAGAAAGAAAGAAAGAAAGAAAGAAAGGAAGGAAGGAAGGAAAAGAAGAGAAAAGAAAAGAAAAACTCAGCAAAGTTGCCCTCTGACTGCTCAAAGCAGCCATGGGCACACTCCAGCCAGCTCTGCCCTCCTGGGGTGCAGAGTCCAGGGTCCGAGGCTGTGTCTCCGTGGGAGACTGGCCCAAGTCCACAGAAGTGTCCAGAATGGTGCCAAATGAGTGACGCCTCCTGGTCAAGAAGGAGGGCCCTGGGTTCACAGGGATCGTTATGAACATGGATGATGCTTCCACAGACTATTATGGGGCCAGTAAAAAGACTGCACGCCAGGTTTGAGAAGCTTCGGCAAAGACCCTGGTGACCACTTGATGGCTGTGCAAAGGACCTTTAATGAGTGTGCCCAAGCGGCAGACGGGAAACATCTGAGCCAGCCCCAAAGGGAGGGGTACCCCGTGGGGGTAGGTCAGCAGCCAAATAGTGGGCAGCCAGGAGTGTGGGACTCAACTCAATGAATCGGTGAGGGTGTTCTCCTCCTCAAAGAACGAAGATGGGACCCAACCTGCAGACAGGCCCGGGAATGAAAACCAAGGTTCCTGTTTCTCTATAAACACACCGACAGGATGCAGGCAGCAAAGATCCGATGCAGTTTTATACACTGGATGCGAATTATCTGGACCAGTTTCCCAAATTCACTGGGTCTACCAGCCTACCTTTTCTAAAAAATAATCTCTCAGGAGCCCCCCAACCCCCCAGAAAGCTATCTAGTTTAAGCCAGACAATGAGCCACATTACAATGCCAACGGGCACCTAAAGGAGTCACAAGAAAAAGGCACAGCGGGCAAGAACTCAACTGGGGTTCAGTGGTCAGCCGAGCCCCACCAGGAATGATCCCTGAGCACAGAGTCAAGAGCCCTGAGCAAAGCACCCCACCTCCCCCTCAAACAAACAAAGTTTCGAAGGTGACTTGCGGTACTCTTGTTTGGAGCAAAGGCATATGGCATAGCAAAGGCATCTTGGTTTTGTTTGTGCCAAGAAAACCCCAACATCCTCTCTCATTTCAGAGAGGAGCGAAGCCGCCTGTGGAGTGACCCCTGATTCAGGATCCTGTCTCTCCATCTCTGCACCTCCCGGCTTTTTCAACCAATGGGGCAGATGGGGCGGGGGATCAACTGGAGGCGGGGTCCTGAAAAGCCACTATGCCTTTGCTCCAAGCAAGAGTACCACAAGTCACCTTAGATAAAGGACATTTCATAAGACCAACGTTAGGGGTTGGAGCGACGGGGCAGCAGTTTGGGCATTTGCCTTGCATGTAGCTGATTTGGGTTCAAGCTCTGGCACCCCCTAGGGCCCCCCGATCACTACCAGCATTGATCCCTGAACCCAGAGCCAGGAGTCAGCCCTAAGCACTGCCAGGTGTGGCCCCCAAACGAAAAACAAAAAATTAGCGAAGGATCAATTAACCCCTTCACTGAGCAGCGTGCTCGGCAGGCAGGGAGAAAAGCGACCTGTTTTGCTGGCAGAGCTCTCAGCTTCCGCTCCCCGCGCTGGTTAATGTTACCCGAAAAGGCAGTAATCATTAAAGGACACGCGGCCAGCCCCGTGCACTAAAGCCACGTTACACCTGACCGGGCATTCAGCCCTGGGACAGGTGCAGAAACTGCTGGGGAGGGGACAAAGTCCAGCCGCAGGGCGAGGAGAGGGAGCGTCCAGGGGTTCGGGAACCCCACCATGGCTTTGCTTGTTTCTCTCCAGAACTGCAGCTTCTACTCCGGGGGTTCTGCCCCAGGCAGTCCTGTCCTTTCAGGGGTCCCATGCCTCTGAGGCCAGCTCTGCCCTTTAAGCTGGGTCTCCATTCTGGGGGGGTGGGTCGATCCTCGCCTAGAGCTTTTTCCCTTCCCACAATGTGTTCTTCCCTACGGGGATAGTGCCCAGCCCCCCCCCCCCCGCCACAAAAATGGACACAGACATAACCCTATTTCTTTCTTTCTTTTTTTTTGTTTTGTTTTTTGCTTTTCAGTCACACCCAGCTCAGGGGTTACGCCTGGCTTTGCATTCAAGAATCACTCCTGGAGGTGCTTGGGGGACCCTGTGAGATTCCATGGATGGAACCCTGGTCAACTGTGCAAAGCAAGCCACGCTCCCCGCTGTCCTATCGCTCCAAGTCATGTAGAATAACTTTAAGTTTGGTGGGGGGATGGGATGGGGTAGAGAGGTCCTTTTCTTACTTTACAATTTTTGTGGGTTTTTTTCGGGGGGGATGGAAGGGCCAACCAATGATGCTCAGGGCTTCCCCCCAACTTTGCGCTCTGACTCCTGGCAGGAATCAGGGGACCCAGGATGGTGATGGGAATTGAAGTCGGGTCTGCTGTGTGCAAGGCCAGTATCTTAACCCCTGCCCCAATTCATGGGTGCCTTTATAATGATCCTTCACAGCCGCCACCAGAAAACCAAGAACCAGACCCTCTGGGTCGGAGGGGTCCCAAACTGATTTGACCCACCACCCCTTCCCAAACCTAAAATAATAAGTGCTCCCCTGCAAACACACACACACACACACACACACACACACACACACACACACTGGAGGTACTGAAATATACCTTCATTAAGAAAACAAATAGAACCCCACAATGGCATCTAGGGCCACCGCAGCCCCCTAGATGGATCGAGTGCCCACCCTGCACCCCAGAAAATAATGCTGCTGTAGATTCAAAAGCAGGGGTGCTATAGAAGGGGAAGAAGAAGGAAGGGCTGTTCTCAAGAGGCCATGATAGTGGGTGACCTATTCTCAGCAGGGACACCTGGTCGAGAGCAAGAGACTAGATCCCCGTTACTGGGCCCGCTCGAGCAAATCCCCTTGGCAATGGCAAAAAAAAAAAAACTGAGTGTATCGGGCAGCCAGACAGCAACAGCGTCCAAGGCATGTGTGTGCCCGGGTGCAGTCTCCAAATCAGGGGTGTCCACAGCTCTGCAAAGCACAAATCCTGGGTCCGAGAGATGGTGCAGGCACTGATGGGATTCATTCCCTTGGGGGATCCCTGAGCACAAAGCTAGGAGTTAACCCTGAGCACAATCATTGTGGTCCCCAAACCAGAGCAAAAGAACAAAATCACTCAGCACCCCCTGGAAATGGACCTTCCTTAAGGGAGCAAGGTGCATAAGCTGCTGTATATGCTCCGTCCCATTCTGAGGTCAAGAAGGAGCATCAGCCACTCGGGGAATCCCTGATCCGAAAGGTCTCAGTAGCGAGAGGACATCGGGCTGCAGCCATGTCAACTCACCCCAAATGCTCAAGAAAATTCCACTGCAGCCAGACCCAAAGGTCTAGAAGGGGGGACACTTGGAAATACCACACTTGAAACTTCTCAAGGGGCTGCCTCCAAAATAGGGCTGGAGACAGAACAGGGCTGCAGTGTTTGCTTTGCTTATAGCTGATGCTCATTCCAACCCTGACACCATCTGGTCCCATGAGCACTCAGGTGAAGTTCAATTGAAAGTTACAAAATCTCACTTTTTCCCCCCGAGTTGTTATTAAATATTCTCTCAAGGGAAGGGTTCTTTGTACCTGAGATACATCCCACTGAGGTCTACCCACCTGCTAGAATATTTGTGCCCAAAGAAAAGTAGGGTTTCCCAAGATAAATTACATTTCACCTAAGTGTCTCCAGCATTACCTGGAATGGGGAAGTATCTCAGGTATGTCAAAGACTGGGGAAAAGTACTCCCTGCCTCAATGGGGGTGGGGGGTGGGGGGAGGGATACTGGAGTCAACAGTGGTAGAAAATGTACACTGGTGGAGGGATGGGTGTTGGAACACTGTATGACTGAAACCCAATCATGAATAGCTTTGTGGGATCTATCTCATGTTGGGCTAGAGCGATAGTACAGCGGTAGGGCGTTTGCCTTGCACGCAGCCAACGTGGCCGACCCGAGTTCGATTCCTCCGCCCCTCTCGGAGAGC
>JAOXYA010498118.1:0-14775 GCA_028565675.1 Sorex palustris | reverse complement strand
TTAGGAGAATGAGACCCATCATTGTTACTGGTATTTGGCATATTGGGTACGCCATGGGGAGTTTGCCAGACTCTGCCCTGTGGACAGGTTACATTCACTTTATTTTTTAAATTTTTTAAATTGAATCACAGAGAGATACACAGTTGCAAAGTTGTTCATGGTTGAATTTCAGTTATACAATGTTCTATGCACAGCAGAGCCTGGCAAGCTACTCTCAGCATTGTAGATATGCCAAAAACAGTAACAAGTCTCACAATGGAGATGTTACTGGTACCTGCTCTAGCAAATGATGAACAATGGGAGGACAGTGGTGCTACAATGGTGCTATCGGTGCTACATGTTCTAACACCTGCCAACACCTGTCTCTTCACCAGTGTACATTTCCCACTATCAATGTCGTCAGTTTCCAATCACTTACCCCCACCTACCTATATATCAGTGACTCTCTTCTCCCATTCTCTCTCTCTCTCTCTCTCTCACCCCTTCCCACCCTTTTTGGGCATTAAGGTCTGGACTACAGGTATTGAACAGTTAGCATTTACATCCCTTTACCACTTGTCAGCAATCAGTTCTTGTCCATAGTGATCATTTCCAATTGTTGTTTGTGTGTGTGTGTGTGTGTGTGTGTTTGAGGGGTGGGGGGTGTTGGGCTCACACCCAGTGGTGCTCAGGGGTATTTTCTGGCCCTGTGCTTAGTAGTGACCCAGGACAGTGCTCAGGAGGTCACATGTGGGTCTGGGAGTTTGAACCAGCATCAGAGACCAGCAAGACAAGCACCTTCACACCTGCCCTATCTCTTCAGCCCCTGGCACATGCTTTGGAACATCAATAGTCTGGCATGAACTGCAGACTAATACTCACCAGTTGTGATAGTGAACAGTGATGGACCCTCCCAGGACCTCAGTGACAACTGCAAATTCAGGACAACAGCAGAAATTTTCTGGGGCAGGAAAGAGAAAGCACTAGAAGCTGGCCCGGTCCAGAGAGACTGAGAATGAGCTGCGAGCATCCTTTGGCCAGGTGCTTCTCTCCTGCCTCCAGCCCTGATTCCTGCTCATCCATCCGGATCTGCTGGGACTCAGGGCCAAGGACGACCCTCCCTGAGCACTACAACCCACAGGAGCTACCCGTGCACGTGCATGTGCACACACACACGCTCCTCTGACCTGGACCGTGAACTCTTCCTGCCCACGCACACCCCCAAGCAGCTCGCAAGCTCCTGGAGGGCAGGGGCCATGCGGGACCTGCTTTTTGAATCCCCTTCCCCCGTCCCCCAGGGGTACTCTCCAGGCTGTATGACTGAAGTAGACATGGGCTCTCTTTAGATCTCGACAAGATCTAAAATCTCCCCTCCCCTGCAGCTTTTTTGTCACTGTCTGTCTGTTTGCTGAAACCCTGTGGCTCCCGCGGGAGAGGCCACCCCAAAGCAGACGCTCCAGCAGGTTCTGCTGAGCGGGGATCAGCATCTCATCACGTTTCCATCACAACCCGCTGAGAACCGTGTGGCCGGCCCTTAGCAACGGTCTCTCAAGAAAGCTGCCCCTGGGGGGAACTCATTAAGTTCCCTTAGGCACACGTGAGGCACCGATTCTAAAAACAGAACCTGTGTGGCCGCATCCCTCACCAGCACGTGGTGGGCGCTAGAGAGGAGACTGAGCGCTGCTGTCAGTCAGAGCGAGCGGGGAAAGCAAAAGAAAATGTCAGCAGGTTGGCCAGGCAGAGGGAAGCCAGGGCCCTGAGCAAGAGCACTCTGGACCAGTGTCCATGGGCTGAAGATCTAAGGGTGAGGCCACCAGACCCACACACACACACCTCCACATTAATGCACAGCCAGCTGCTCCCCAGTACTGGGGGCTCTCACCCGCCCCTGACCCCCGTGTCATCTGAAACCCAGCACAAGCACAACCCAGAGGCAGCTGGAAAGAACGTTTAAGATGGTGAACATCTGGAGGGGAGATTCCTCTTGGCTTGTGGGCAGTACCCGGGGATGCTCAGGGCTTACTAGTGGACTTGTGCCTAGGGATCACTCCCAGAAGTGTTCAGGTGAAACGCAAGTCAGCCACATGCAAGGAGAGCATCTTCATCCCCTGTCTCTCTGGCCCTGAAATTTTAATTCATTTAAGTTCAGCAAACTTCAGTCTCCCCCTGTGTTGCAAACTTCTGCCCAAAGTGACATACTGACCTCATTCATAGGCAGGTAAGGCGCTTGCCTTGCACACAGTCCACTAGGCTTGGATCCCCAGCACCCCATATCATCTCCCAAGCCTGCAAAATTGATCCCTGAGCACAGAGCCGGGAATAAACTCTGAGCAAGGTCAGGTGTGGCTCAAAAGCAAAACAAAAAACAAAGCTTATAAGGACAAATAATCTATAACAGAATAATACCACTCAGGATAGTACAAGACAAATACTATAATGGGGGAGCAAGGGAAGCATTCTGGGGGCAGACTGGAGAGAGGAGGAATAATAATGATGGGCAGCTGGGCAATCAGGGAAGGCTGCCTAAAAGAGGCAGCACTTGACCTGTGCCTTGGCTGCTGAATCCTGATGCCTGACAGTTTTTTCCCTCCACACCCAACTGAATATAGCAAGTTCTGTTAAGTGGTTAAATGGAAGGCTTTCTGGAGTTTGCTCACAACCTGTTCCCTGGTTGCCAGTGGTAGCTTTTAAGTGCGGCAGTCTTTGGAGAGCCAACCGGAAGGAGCAGGGAGAGAGGACACCAGGACCTCTGCAGCCCTGCACCCTCTGCAGGTTGCCTTCCTATTGATGCAGAACTGTGAGTGAGGCTGGTAGGGCAGAATTGGTAACCCAGGTTCCTCAACTCACTTTGAGGTTAAAAACCAAGCAAGTCATTGGAATAGCACACACCGAATTATTATTGTTTTTAAGGGGGTTTCGGGGCCAGAGAGAAAATACAGTGGGTAGGGCACTTGCCTTGCACGTGGCCAACCTGGGTTCGATCCGTAGCATCCCATATGGTCCCCTGAGCCCACCAGAAATGATCTCTGAGTGCAGAGTCATGAGTAACTCCTGAGTACTGTGTGATCAAAACTCCTTTATTTCATTTTATTTTATTTTATTGACTTTTGGGGCCACACCCGGCAGAAGTCAATAAAATAGAATACAATAAAATAAAATAAAGAATTTTTGAGAAGATGGATATAGTTCTCGAAGAGCTCAGGCATTGCACGTATGAATTCCCTGCTTCAGTCCCAGCAACAAAACAAAATAAAATGCCTTTTCAGTTTTGTGGTCTCAGCCGCCTGCCCTCAGTGTTGTCCTGCCAGCGTCAAGAGCCAAGTCAGCCTTAAAGGGTCAGCAAAACCAGGAAAAGCCAAGAGAGTTGGATGTGTGTTTGACCCTGCTTGTGAACCCCATTGAAAGGAAATAAAACTGCAGATGACAGAGTCGTGGGTGTCTCAAAACAGAAGGTCTTAGCTGACTGTTGGGATCTAGCAAGCAAGTCAATAGGATGTGAGTCAGAAAATAATCCCGAGTTAGTGCCTAAAAGGACAGTACAGTGGGAAGGCACTTGGCTCACACACAGCCAATTCCAGATCAATCCCTGACCGTATGCCTGTGGACCCCTCAGCACTGCCAGGAGGGATCCCTAAGTACAGAGCCAGGAGTAAACCCTGAACATAGCCAGTGTGGCCTCCCTCCCTCACACCCACAAAAAAAGTATCCAGAGTTCAAAGGACAGCACATCCAATGCCCAGCCACTTAGTCTAATATAGCTGGGCAGAGGGCAGGCATCAAGTTTGGGGTCTGCTGCACAGTGTCATCTGGGAGATTTCCAGTGCCCCTTTCAAAGTCCCCAGGGGGCTCCATTCCTAGGTTGTGGTGGTCGCCTGCTTCAGAGAGAGCCGCAACCCTCTTCAGAGAGCTGTAATGGTTCCGCTCCAGGGACCTGGCACTAGCTGGTGATCAAAGGGCCTGGAGGCTGGAGAGGGTGGCAGGATTTGAGCTGCAGAGCTGAGTCTCAGCAGGCTCCTCACCTTTGCGATTCTTCCCTCTCCCCCAGAGGTGAATCCAGGCCTGCAAAGATGTGACTCAGAGATGAGAAACCGTGTATGCCAGGTACTCTGGACCCCTAGAAGCTGCTGGATTTGATTGACTCAGAAACAAGGATTGTGAGCTCATTTCTCAGACATCTAAGGCTACCAATGAGCTACTAGCTTCAAAATCTTGTGAACAAGGTGTGTGTGTGTGTGTGTGTGTGTGTGTGTGTGTGTGTGTGTGTGTGTGTGTTCTGGTGCTGCCAAACATGTTCTATCCACGGCACTGGCTGTGGAGGTTAAAACATCCCTTTTATTTCCCTCCATCTTGAGAGTCTGGGAGTTCAAGATCAACGTGTCTGCAGGCTGGGTTTCCCCAGAGGCCATTGTCCTTGCCTTGCAGGTGGTGACCCTTTGCTGAAACACCATCCAGTGGTGTGTTCAGTAGCCATAGCTGTCCCCCAGGCTGATGGATGAAGGAACTGGTCCACAGGCTGGTAACCAGTGCTGTCTTTATTCAAATCAGTCAGAATTATGATATAGAAATCATGAAGGGTTGAAGAACAGCAATTACACATAGGTGTGGTTGAACATTAACATGAACATATGTAAATCACCTTTTCCAGGGAAAATTCTTCTAGGAGATCCACCCAAGGATGAAATTTTATCTACGGGGTCCCGCATTCTAGATTCCCCTTAGGAGATCCGGGGGCAGAATTACACCTAGGGACATATTGCTTTCCCCTTTCCTTTACTGGTAAACCATTTAAATAATCATATTAAATTTACTTCTGAATAATATTTCTAGTCATTTTTTATGACATAGTAAGAGATATAGACTCTTGTCTAAGCTTAAACGGTCTCTCTGGACCCATGGTAAATGGTGGCCTTACCTGGGGATATCTTGCTATATTTTCCAAACTACAGTCCTCAGGCCAGGTTAGTCTTTGCTAATCCCAATAGGGTCCTTATTCAGTTACTTCTTTTTGGGTCATGACAGAGTTTGTTCCATTCTCCTAACATTATACTTCTTTTTTTAATTTTTATTAGTGAAACACCATGAGGTACAGTTGTAGACTTACAAATTTTTGTGCTTGGGTTTCAGTTATACAATGATCCAATACCCATCCCTCCACCAGTGCCCATTCTCCACCATCACTGATCCCAGTATCCCTTCCACTCCCCATCCCCCAAATCCCACCCTGCCTCTGTGGGAGGGCATTCCCTTTTGTTCTATCTCTCCTTTTGGGTGCTGTGGTTTGCAAAAGAGACATTGAGTGGCAATCATGTTCGTGTAGACTATAGACCTAACATTATACTTCTTAAGGTGCTTATGCTATCCATGTTGAAGCCAGGGTAACTTACAGCTTACCCTGGGTCCATTCAATTCCCTCAGAGGGATCCACCTTTTGGGGTGTAAGGAACTAAGGTCAATCTAAGGGTAACTGAGGCTTAATATAAATAAATATGATAGATGCCCAGAAGTAAATATTTTTGTCAATTCACTACCATATTACAAAAGCATAGTATTAACTGTCTTCCTGTGTCTTTATAAAAAGAATATGGCTGGGCTGGAGCAATAACACAGCGGGTAGGGCGTTTGCCTGGCACGCAGGCGACCAGAGTTTGATTCCCAGCATCCCATATGGTCCCCTAAGCACCACCATGAGGAATTCCTGAGTGCAGAGCCAGGAGTAACCCCTGTGCATCGCTGGGTATGACCCAAAAAAGTAAAAAGAAAAAAAGAAAAAGGACATTGTCCTAAGATAAAAATATGCAAAGGGCATAAAGAGAAGAGAAAAGCAACTATTTCACTCACATATACAAAGTCTAGAGCCACTAGAAGGTTTGATTTTACAAGTTACCATGTCTGATTTGGAGATATTTATGACTAACAGGGGAAGAAGAAGAAAAAGGGGAAGTTAAAGGTTGAAGATAAACATACAAGATTGAGAGTGTCCAGTGGATTTGGGTGTGCTCCCAGGAGCACTGTAGTGAGTGTAAATTAAGTAAACTCTCTGTGGGAGAGAAAAGACAACCCAATGTTAAGCCTAAAATGCTTGGAACTATAATCCAACAGCCCTTTTCAGAGGAACCACCTCCCATAATCACCTCTGTGAGCCCCCTTCCATGCATGCCCCTGGAAGCTCCTCCCATAGGCACCCTTGCAAACCCCTCCAATATGCACCCCTATGAGTACCTCCCATAGGCACCCTTGCAAACCTCTCCAATATGCACCCCTATGAGCACCTCCCATATGCATCCCTGCAAACCCCTCCCAAGCTCACCATGGACTCTGAACATCCAAATCACCTCCTCTTTAAAGACACTTTAGATTAGGTGAGGACCCACCCACACAGCCTCCTTCCAGGCCACATCCCTCTAAACACAGTTACATTCTGAGGTACATTCTGAGGTCAGGACATCTGAATGTGAGGAGACACGCTTGGCCCACAATAAGCCTTTTCAAAGCTACTCTTTTGTCTCTTTTCACCAGTCCAGACTAATGTTCTCTCCTGGTGAGTGGGGCAAGTGAGAGTGGTTGGCATGTCCTCATTCCCCTCAAGTCTCACCCTCCTTCTGGCCCCAGCCCTGCAAGAGACAACTGCTCTGGAGGTTCTCCTGTCCCCCCCCCAGAAATATAGTCATGGCCTGGCTATCCTCCTGCTGAGGGAAGGAAAGCGGGAGGAAAGAAGGGAAAGATTTTTCCTTTCTGATCCTTTTATTATTGTTGTTATTGTTGCTGTTTGTTGGTTTTCGGGCCACATCTGGTGGTGCTCAGAGCTTACTCCTTGTTCTGCACACAGGACTCACTCCTGGTGGTATTAGGAACCAAATAGGTTGCCAAGAAGCAAACTGGGATCTACTGCACATAAGACAAGCATCTTAACCCCTTACTAGCTCTGATCCAAAAAGATTTTAAAAAAATAGTGACTGAGAGCTAGTACAGGGTTAAGGCACTTGCCTTGCATCCAGCTGATCCTGGTTTGATCCCATCACGTGAGAATAGAGCTTGGAATAGCCCCCAACACTGATGAGGGAGTGACCCAAAACAAAACAAAAACACCTCATTGCTTTCTTGAATTCCTGAAACCACACCAGGGAATACACTATGATCAAGTTCATCTTGACAGGAAGTCATTTCCTGACACATAGGCTTTCCCACAGCCATCGGTGAGCAGTACTTGGGCAGCCCTGACCAGAAGGAGCTGCTTCCAAAGTTGCTTTTAGTTTTGTGTTTTGGTTGTGGGACCATACTTTGCAGTGCTGGGGCTAGGCACCGATGTGGGGGGGGGGGCACTACTACCAGCTCAGTACTTGGAAGTCACTTTCCAGCATGCTCGAGTGGCTGAACACTCTCTCTCTCTCTCTCTCTCTCTCTCTCTCTCTCTCTCTCTCTCTCTCTCTCTCTCTCTCTCTCTCTGTAGCCCCCAGAGTTGTTTTGGTTTTGTTTTGTGTTTTGGGCCACATCCTGCGATGCTCAGGAGTTACTCCTGGCTCTACACTTAGTAATTATGCCTGGCAGTGCTCAGGGGACCATATGGGATGCCAGGTATTGATTGCATGGAAGGCAAATGCCCTACTATTACATTAACCTCCAGAATTGTTTTTATAACTAGAACTAGAACTAGAACTCAGGGGCAAAGGTACTGGAATTAAAGGTCTTCTCAATTTGAGGGCCCAGGGCCTAATCAAGAGTATTTGATTAGGATCCAGAGCAAGTCAGGCAGAGATTCCAGCCCAGTGGCAACCATGGGGCTGAGGCAGGCAGAGGGCCTGCTCTAGCTAATCCCCTTAAATCAGGCATCGGCAAACCAATGGTTAGCCCAGGGAGCTTCCTTCTAGGTGCGGGATAGCCCGTAATGTGTTCATATGTCACATGGTTTTATAAACTCTGCAGATGGAAGAACTCTTATTTCATCTTCAATTATTCTTTAGCAATTCAGCAAGGCACTGGCATTTTGCTTTTTGAATTCCTGTTAGCAATGTTTCTGCCACTGTGAAGAGACGGGGACCTGCTTGTCCCACCTCTGTAGCTGTGTTTGTTCTATCATCACTGTAATTGTAATATGGGTTTTTTGTTTTTATTTTCAGGTCACACCCAGTGATGCACTTGTGCATCATATCAAATTCCTGGCTCTGCACTCAGGAATTACTCCTGATGGTGCTCGGGAGACGATATGGGATGTTGGGAACTGAACCCGGGTTCGCCTCGGTACAAGGCAAACACCTCACCTGCTATACTATCACTCCAGCCCTGATATAAATACGATCTTTTAACTTCAATCAATTACACTTTTTTCCCCCACATGGTCCGCAATTCTTTCCATGTTTGGTTTTGCCAATTGAAGACCCCTTGAAAATAGATTCAAGACCAGCTTCCGGCAGCCCCTGAGTTTCGCATCACTCTTTCCAACACAAATGCGTTCACTGTCTGGAACTGTGGGGCAAGTGAGCCCGGGCTGGAGTGTAATAGAGGTGCTAAGGATAAATCAGTAGGGGGACACAGAGAACCAGAAGCGAGTCTGCAGAGAAGCCCTCCAGTTTAGACAGCTCTTATAGGAAAAACTTGATAGCAGCTTTCAAATATTTGACACTTGACATGAGCATTTCCATGGCATCACCATTGTGAAGTCAGATATAGGACAGAAGTTAAGTCATTTGCCTTGCAGGTGGAAGACCTCAGTTTGATTCTGGTACTACATATGGTCTCCAGAACACCACTAGAAGTGGTTCCTGAGCACAGAGTCAGGACTAGCCCCTTAAACACTGCCAGATGTGGCAGAAACTTTGTCTTCATAATAAAAAGCTTTTAAATAAAATACATGTGCAAAAAAAAAGTGGGAATAAAGTGTTACAGGGATGCTCCATAGCACTGTAGCACTGTCCTCCTGTTCTTCATCGTTTTACTGAAGTGGGCCCCGTAACGTCTCCATCATGAGATATTTTAACTTCAATCAATTACAATTTCAATCAATTATAGGGGTACTCTATAGTTATGAAAAATATGTTATTTTTAGTGTTCTGATTTGGGATTTTTTTAAATTTTTATTAGTGAAACACCATGAGGTACAGTTGCAGACTTACAAATTTTTGTGCTTGGGTTTCAGTTATACAATGATCGAGTACCCATCCCTTCACCAGTGCTCATTCCCTACCACCACTGATCCCAGTATTGATTTGGGATTTTTTAAATTCTGGACGGGCTAGAGCGATAGCACAGCGGTAGGGCATTTGCCTTGCACGCAGCCGGCCCGGCCAAGCTGGGTTCAATTCCTCCGTCCCTCTCCGAGAGCTGAGAATAGGAACTGTCATATCAAATTTTGTAATGTGTGTGTGTGTGTGTGTGTGTGTGTGTTTGTTTGTTTAAGAAGACCTGAAAAACTTTGCAAGCTTAGGGTCCAAGAAACAGAGGGTACCACAGTTCCATCCCCATCACTATCCCAGGACCACCCCAGCACCTGGTGGTCCTCCAAGCACCATCAGGAGTGATCCTTAAGCACAGAGCCAGAAGGAAGCCCTGAGTAACCCACACACACTGCCAGGTGTGGCCCAACATCCCCACAAATAATGCAAACTCCAGCTCCCCAAGAACCTGCAAGCAGCCCTAGCAGGAAGTCACTAGGGAACCAATTTAAGCTCATCTGAAAGAAGCCAGTCTGTAATAACAGAGAAGATGGGTCTGCCTGCTGCAACTGAAACAGTGATTCCCTGTAAGAGGCAGCTGAGCCCAGCAGTGCGGTTTCCTAAGTGATGAGGTTATAGGGTTCAAGGAAGTTTTCTCTTGCGCAAACGAAGGACATGAGTTCATTTGAGCATAGGAACTGTGTGACTTGGGAATCAGGACTTCAGCAAGCAGGTGAGAACCAAAGTCAAGAAGTTTCCCAGTAGGGTGAGCTGGCGGTTGAAGGGGGTGGGAGGTGGGCGGGGAGGAGGGGGTATTGATCTGAACAAAACAGGAACTTGTGACTTCCTGCCTAGGCTGCTCCAGATACAGAGCTTGGGCTTGCCTCCATGAGAGGTGGAGGAGAGTCGCCTCTCTGCACCCCTATCTTCCCATCCTCTCTGCGGAATACTCCAGGTCTCCCACCCCTGCCCTGACAGTCCCCGTTTTCTGGACTTGCATTTCTTTCTTTACAAGTTTATGTTGTGGAGTAAAATATCCACAAAATTCAAGCCAGCAACTGGTCCATGGCAGGAAACTTGCCACAAGAGCCACAAGAGGGAAGAGGGACAGAGAAAGGGCCACTATGACAATGACAGTTGGAAATGATCACTCTGGACAAGAACTGAGTGCTGAAAGGAGGTAAAGTGATATGCATGATACCCTTTCAGTAACTATTGCACACCACAGTGCCTAAAAGAAGGGAGAGAGAGAGAGAAGAGAGAGAGAGAGAGAGAGAGAGAGAGAGAGAGAGAGAAATGTCTGCCATAGAGGCAGGCCTGTGAGTAGGGATGGGTGTGAGTGGGTTGATGGGAGGGAAACCGGAGACACTGGTAGTAGGAAATGTATACAGTGGTAAAAGAGATGTGTGTTGAAACATTGTATGAATGAAATCCAATTATAAATAATTCCATAACTGTGATTCAATACGATCACGATGAGCTACCGGGGACTTGGGCTGGAGCAATAGCACAGCGGTAGGGAGTTTGCCTTGTGTGCAGCCGGCCCAGCTGAGCCAGGTTCAATTCCTCTGCCCCTCTCGGAGAGCCCAGCAAACAACCAAGAGTATCTTACCCACACAGCAAAACCTGGCAAGCTACCCATGACGTATTTAATATGCCAAACACAGCAACAACAAGTCTCATGATGGAGACGTTACTGGGCCCGCTCGAGCAAATCAATGAGTAACGGAAGGATCGTGATTCAATAAAAAAGAGAAAAGAAAAGAAATCAAGTCAGCAGCCACAGGTCTCTGCAGTTGAGAGGGTGGGCCGCGTGCTGGAACTGCAGGGGACCAGGGCTTAGCAGGGCACTGAGGAAGACCCAAGGTGACAAATGGCTTATTCTATCCTCTGTATCATTTATTTTTATTGGTGGTGCCAGAGATTGAACCCAAGGCCTTTCACATGAAAGCCATGTGCTTCATCCCCGTCCTTCTTCTCATCCCTAACATATATGTTTTTTAAATGTTTGGGGCCAAAATATGACTATGAAGCATGAAGCAGAGCCATGCCTGATTCCCGGCACCACACACACACACACACACATGCACACACACGCACACGCACACGCACACGCACGCATTCACACATGCACATACATGCACACATGTTACTTGTTTCTTTAGTAACTTTTCTGAAAATGATTATACAAGATTAAGAAAGAAATGTTTCTGTTTTAGGCAATCTCTTGACAATTAGGTGGTCTTAAGTGTTGCCACTCAACCCAGCTGTTCTGTAAGTGAAGCCCCCGGGCTATTCTCCCTCAAATCACCTGGAGTCTTCAGGGGTGGATTCCCAGAATTCATCCCAATATGTCTAAATCAGGCTCTAAGAGAGTCTGAAGCTCTGAGATGGAATTTTAAAACAAGGTGCCTTGTGTGGCTCCTTCCCAGGAGCTCTGCAGTCCAGTGCCCCTAACTGAGCTTGGTACAGGCTCTGGACCAGGGGAATGGATTACTGGGGTGTGTTCCACAGGCAAAAGGTTCCCCCTGCTGGAGACAGTGGAACAACGGGGTAGGGGTGAGCGGGGCTCCCATTTAGCTCCACTACCAGTTGGGGGCAGATTTCCCTCGTAGAAGCTGGACTTCCTCCTCTGTCCCATGGATACCACCCTTCTGTAAACAGGGGGCTATCACTTGTCCTGTCATCGTGGTCCTTGCTGATCCTGGTTTGCTCCATGGCTCTTCATTTGGTCCCCTGAGCTCCTTGCAGAAATGATTCCTGAGCACAGAGCCAAGAGTTAGCCCTGAACACCAACCAGTGTGGGTCTCCCCCAGTTCCAAAAAAAAAAAAGAAAAACGAGGGAACATGGAGTGAAAAGTCCACAACAACTGGCACACAGAGAGGTCACAATAAACATGTACTGTGATGGCTGTGAGTGTAGTCGGGTCCAATGACCTGTGTATGTGTGGTGTGCCTCGCCTACTTCTGGCTCTGAACCTGACTGGGCTGTCCCTCCACCCAGGAGCCCGGCTGAACGCCATCCTGGACCTTAGATGGGCCCAGACCCACCACTAGCTGCACAGAGCTCGCCTCCCCGAATCTGCAGCGTGCCCTGCTACCTTCTTCCCATGCAAGGCAAAGGGAAAATAAAGATATCAAAGCATTTCCTAAATTAAACTCCAAAGAACAATTCCATTCAGTACAACCTGATCAGCATGCTTTTCTCTGCACTGTTCTTCCTCTCAGACAGATAAAGGCAGCCTTCACAGAGGAAAGCAACCCTCTCCCACAAGGGGGCTGGAAATAGAGTGAGGAGACCAGAGGGTACTGCCAGGCACTAGCTCCTTCACTCAGCCTAACATGATTTCTTTTCTTTTTAAAAAAGTAAGGTTCATTGGGGGCCGGAGCCATAGTACTATGGGGCACTTGTAGGCAGCCAACCCTGCATCACATTTGGTCTCCCCAGTCCCACCAGGCTAAGCAGAGAGCCCAGTGCTCAGTCGGGTGTGGCTCAACACCCCACTCCCCCCCCCAACAACAACAACAACAAAAAGCTTTAATGAATTTAATAAATTTTACCCAAAGTCATGTTATACTCCTGGGAACATTGCTTCTCCCCTGGCCAGCTGGAAGTCAGAAGGCAGGGAAACAGCGCCACCTGTTGCTCAGCCGACATGGCATGCCGTTGGAAGCCACAGCTGTCTGCCACAGACCCACGGTAAAAAATTCGTCCAGCTTCTTATTTGTGCTGTACTTTTAGAAAATTTGGTATCTTTTAATTTTGTCCGATATTTCCATTGAAGTCATATTTCTAATAGACTGAAAATTATTACCTTTTAAGACCTTTCTGTGTTCTGTTCTTAAAGTCATCTCTGAATAATCAGGAGGGTCTGAAGAGCAATGAAGTCTTGAACTCCCAGCCTGGAGTGGTAGTTTCTGAGTTTGCACAATAATTAACTAGCTGTGCTCACCTGTAGTCATCTCACAGGCCCTTTGGTTAGTGGGAAGTAGAGGGTGCCAATTGCTCTATGGGTTTGGTACTTAAAAACAAGGAATGGCAAGATAGCATAGGCGAATTATCTGGACTAAGTTTAACATTAAAAATTGTTTGAGGCCTGAAGAGATAGAACAGCAGGTAATGTGCTCGACTTGCATGAAACCAGACCCAGTTCTGTCCCTGGCACCCCAAAGGACCCCATGGAGGCACAGCCAGGAATGATCTCTGAGTGCAGAGCCAGGAGAAAGCTCTAAGCACTACTAGGTGTCACCAAATCCATCCATCCGTCCATCCGTCCATCCATCCATCCATCTATACATACTTACAAACATAAATACATACATACAAGTCCATTGTAAGTTATGGTTAAAAATCACAGTAACATCTACTGTAAATTCATAGTACTGCACTGCATTGTCCTCCTGTTGTTCATCTATTTTCTCAAGCAGGCACCAGTACCATCTCACACCAAATTGTAAGACTTGCTGTTACTGTTTCTGGCATATCGAATACGTTACGGGTAACTTGCCAGGCTTTGCCATGAGGGTGAGATACTCTTGGTCGCTTGCTGGGCTCTCCGAGAGGGGCGGAGGAATCGAACTCGGGTCGGCCATGTTGGCTGCATGCAAGGCAAATGCCCTACCCAAGAAGGAGTAATCTCTGTGTATTTGAAAAGATTTGAAATTGTAAATAATTGAAAGAACAACAATGGTGGTGTTGAAAGAAGTAAATTATAGCTAAAAACGTGAGGTTGAGGACTGGGGCAACAGTTGAAATGATTGAAGGTATATATAAGATATGCAAGTTTATCTCCATAGATTCCTAAGCATCACTAGGAACAAACCCCCAGCACTGAGTTGGATGTAGCCACCGAACATCACCAGATGTGGTCCCCAAAATGAAAACTTTTAAAAATTTTTGTGCAGGTGAGCTTTGTTGGAGAAGGTTGAAATGATTGTGGAGTCTTTTCAAGCTGACATCTGTGAATGAGGTGATGGTATTGTATGACCGTGACATACATGTAGTAGTAGAATGCCTATGACAACCAGCCACCTATTCCTCCTAACTACCTTCCTTGCATGACTAAAGAGCAAGCAGCAGATTTATGCTTCCTTTTGTGCAGACAGGTCCACTTATGTTAGAGGGAAGAGGACTCTCAGGAGGGATAACAATCAGATGCAAGCACACTATGTCCACCATCTTGTTTCTCCTTCCTCACAATGACTAAAGACATCATCCATAGATTGAGTGATACGTAATTTCAAGTCCAAGATGAACACACAACCAAGAGTCCTGAAGCACTAATGCAAACCTACACCTTGAAAGAGGAACAGCACAATAAATAGAATGAACACCCAAAGAAACAGAAAAACAGAACTGAAAAAACAGATTAAGATCTAGAATAATCAAAAAATGAAGTCTTGAAATTTGGCTACAAATGGATGGACATGGAGAGTATCATGCTGAGTGAAATGAATCAGAAGAAGAGGGACAGATATAGAATAACCAGATTCATTTGTGGAATATAAAAAAATAGGATGAGACTAATATCTAAGGCCTGGGAAAACAGATGCCAGGAGGACTGGTCATTGTTTGGAAGCTTGCCACAGGTGTGTGTGTGGGGGGGGGTAGAGGGCAGTTAGGATAAAGAAGGGACCAGTATGACAATAA
>JAOXYA010498110.1:0-14776 GCA_028565675.1 Sorex palustris | reverse complement strand
GCAATTTTGGGGTATCTGGAAGTCTGAAGGCGCCATGAGGCTGCTGATGCACTCACCTCACAGGTACAGATTGACCTCCTGGCGACACCATACCTCCGTACATTCCACCTTTAAATCAGGTTTCTCTGAGGGCTTATTTCTCACTTTGTCTTATTTACCTTCAAAACTTAATCCATTTCTATCCACAAATGACCATTCTCAACTTCATCCCCTGCCAACACACACACACACACACGATGAAGCCATATAGGGATGTAAGAAAGAAGTGACAATAGGCACAGAAGACAGAGCACCAAGCTTCTTTTATTGGATCAAGGTCCAACTTCTACGCTTCTGTAAAAATTAGAGGCACTTAAATACAATATTCAAGTTCATTCAAAGTCTGTAAGTATCTGCCCTCACCATCAATGTTTGAGCTGAATATTACTAGGAACCAACTTGGATATGAACTATGCTATCATGCTAAGAAAAGTAAAGAATGTGATACACTTAGATCACTCAGGATATCAGTAACAAGCAGGTCAAAACCACAAGGCCATTAAATCCATGGTCACTTCTAGCTAATTGCGATCATGCTTTAAATAAACCATGATAACCATGAAGTAGGTTGGAGCCTGGAAAGTGCAATCCTGGGCTCCAAGCTGTAGTTCACTGGTGCTGGGAAAATTATAGAGGGTCTGTTTCTGTGGACAGAAAGGAAATCTAATTCTTGTTCTAAAGATAAAGCAAAGATAAAGCAATGGCACACTTTCAGGGTGATCTGCCATCACACCAAGCAGCATCTAATAAAGGGAAGAAAAATTTCACATCACAAGAAATAATTGATGGTTTGCTTTTATCAGTTTTTACTGAAATATAAAGACACTTGCTATAAAAAGAGGTAGGAATAGAGGCAGAGATAGGAAGAAAAGTTGTGACTTAAGAGTGGAGTTACAGTAGAACCAAAAAAAAAAAAAAAGCAATTAAGCCAGTCTACAGGAATAAGATTGACAAACAGAGATGTGAACAAAACAGCAGTTGGGGGATAAGGTCATTCTAAACATGCAAAACCATAGGAACTAAGGTTCAGGTGAGAGAAAGAACAAAGTGTGCAGAGGAAGTACATTTGTTCAGGGTGACAATAAAGCTGGAGGCAGGTTCTAGTGCAAAATGAAGCCAAGGGGTATGACAGAACAAGACAACAGAGGACCTTAAATGGACCAATTCATAGTACAAAGTTTATCTTGCATAATGGAAAAGAGTTGAATATACTAAGTACGTAAGCAATGAAGAAATGTAAGAGAATGTACCAGAATAGATGCGATGAGAACAGAGGGGATAGTCAGGAAATGGTCAAATAATTTAAGAAAAGATGAGAACAAAAGAGGGAAAAAGGAATGGACAGGAAGAGTGGAGATTAAAGAAATAGAGGATAAAATTAGCAGGATCTAGTAAACAATTAGATTTGAGGTACAGGACACCAGGGACAGGGAGAAAATAAGGATGACCCACAGATTTCTGGCATGGACAACTTGGGGAGATGTTTGAACTTTATCCCTATAAGGTTAGACCACTCCAAACCCCAATATGATTTTACAACAAACAAAAGTATCACTGTCTAAGAAAATCTGGAAAAAGTTCCCAAGAAGAAAAGATGTAAGGGCAAAACCAAGTTTGGAAATATTCTGGTAACAAGTACTGGAAATCATAATTACATATGTTTAACTAAAAGACCAACAGAGATGAACAACTATAATAGACTGCTCTTAAAAGTGGTTTTCACTATATACAGTAGTATATCTAGCATGTTTCAATATTTTGCCTGCAAAATACACAGAGCGATAAAATGTATATCATGTGTGTGTCTGAGTGCTTTACAGCCAGTCCATGCCTGAAATGAACACTTTCTATCCTGTTGTATTTCATTGTACTGAGCATTTTTAAACAGTGTTGGACATTTTCAGAAAGCGTATATTTTAAATTACCTCGAAGACGAAAGATTTGAGTTGGTGTGCAACAACTTACTTTCTATGTTTACACATTATTTATATAATTAGACTTTTAAAATATTTTCAAGTTGTCTTACATTGGATACACATCTAAATCGATGTCACATTTTTATGGTAAAGAGATAAGGAACATGTCTGGACACCTAAAATACTACAAATCCTGGGTAACTAAATTCAAAATGACATTCAGGATAAGAAAAAATGAAAATGATTCAGAAAAGTGCTGATTCTAAGCACAATCTCTCCTTCAGGGGAATTCAAGAACAGCGCTTTGTGACTAAATTTAAGCCAAGGCCTAGATGCTAGTTTCTACATGTGCTGCTCTAACAGAAGGGTATATAAATACTGAAAGAGCAAGAACTCTACCAATTGAATAACACCCTAAGGTCTTATAGAATTTATCAGGGATCTGGGTAAATTCATCTCACAGATCTTTGGTCTTTTTATTTGGGTACTCTGAAATGGTCCTGTAACGCACTGACAGCAGAACAGTTAAATACAAGGAAGATCCAGGTTAGCTTTATTACAACCACCCACATTCCCTTAAATTAGACACCTCCTTTACTTCCTCACTTGCTATGTCTCTAAATGAAAATTGAAGAGGCTGCACTAGAGCACCATGGGCCATTCTAGTCTTGCTATTCAGTGAGGTGAATTCTCCCACACACTTCTCTACAGTGCTCAATAATGCATCAACTATTTTAACAGTTTCTGCCAGGAAATCAGTTCTATGAAGATGAAATTCATGTAATCTTGTAGATTATTTTTGAACCCAATCTTCAGTACAGCTTCTGGCTTTGGAAAGAAGTAACCAAGAGTAAAGCACTACTGGGTATGACCCAAAATACAAAAAAAAAAAAAAAAAACAAGCAAAGGAAAACAAAAATCATAGATAAGATTTTCTCAAAATTAAAGGGCACAGGTTTTCCAAGAAGCCAGAAGAGTTCCAACAAAAGTAGACTCTAATAGAAAAACTCTAAGACACATTATAATGAGAAGTAAATAAGCCAAAGACAGACAGAATATTGAAAGGAGCAATTTCAAAGCAGGAACTTAAATATAGAACTTACATACAAAAATAAGGCTACAAGATTCACAGCAGATTTATCAAATGAGACTCTATAGGACAAAAGAGAATAATGATTGAAAAATACTCAATGAGGGGCCAGAGCAAAGTACAGTGTGTAGGGTGTTTGCCTTGCATGCAGCCGATGCAGGTTCGATTCTTGGTATCCTGTATAGTACCCTGAGCACTTCCAGGTCTAATTTCTGAGTGCAGAGCCAGGACTAACCAATGAGAACCACCAGGTGTGGCTCCAAAAGCCACAAAACAAAACAAAACAAAACTAAGTTTTAAAAAACTCAGAGGAAGAACCATCTCACCAAGAATACTCTATCCACATAAATTACCATTCAGATTAAAAGGAACTATATAGAGCTTCATGGACAGGCAACAGCTTAGGTGGTTCAGAGCCTTGAAACCAGTTTTGCAAGCATTAAAACAATATATTTAAAAGACAATACAATACTCATAAAAATAGGTAACCTTATACAAAATATTTACAATGTTTTCTCATCTCAGTAATCTTAATGTCAATGGTGTGAACTTAACCAATCAAGAGACAGAGAGTGTCAGGAGGGATCAGAAAACTGTACCAATCTTTCTGATGCCTACCAGAAATGCATCTGGTTGAGACAAACACAGATTCAAAGTCAAAAGCTGAAAAAAACTTTCTAGGCAAATAATTTCACTAAAGGGGCTGGCTGAAGAAGTTCGCTGAATATTGGGCCATCAATTCCTCTAAAAGTGAAGTACATATTCTTCTCAAGTGTACACAGGACATTCTCTAAGACAGACTACATGATGGGTCACAAAATATATTTCAAAAAAAGATACAAATTGACTTTGATTGCAAAACTAAGATTACTAAATGGTAAGCAGAGGTAGAGGAGCAGGGATATGATTACATGGATTAGAAGTAATATTAGGACATTAACGGAGTGTTTGGACACTTTGGAGGCAGTGAATTGTGGCAACTATATACAACAAGATCATAAATATTAATACAAGTTAGCTAAACTGTAATAATAAAACCTAAAATTTTTTAAAATCTTAGGAAATGACCACTCATTTGCTCCCAAAATAATTCCTTTTTCATTTCCTTGTCCAGAGTCCTTCTTTAGCCAAGCAGGAAGGAGGCTATCACTTTTAATTTTCATTACTTTACCCAAAGATTATTACTTCTGTTTTAATTTAGAAGATATTTTATGGAAACACTTTTGATTCAAATGCATTGTATCTCAAGTATTATGATAGTGTGCAAGATTACTGCATCCCACTACCACCAAAGAACCAACAACTCCCATCACTGTCCCTAACTCACCTCTAGTCTACTATTCTGTCCCTGACTCCCAACTGCTTGGTAATTGCTTTTGTATTTCAAGACAAAGTGTTTGTCATTGCTAAGTACTATCTATTTTTTTTTGTCTCTCTGTATACCATAGATGAGTGAGAACTCCCAGCATAAGTCCTCCCTCTGACTTATTTCACTTAATAAGGGTCCTCTAGTTCCATCCAGGTTATAGCTAACTACATGATTTAATCTTTCCTTACGGGTGTATTTTTCCATTGTAATATATACCACAGCTTCTTTCTACAATCATCTGTTGTTAGACATTTGGATTGTTCTATATCCTGGCTGTTATACTCAGTGGTGAAATGAACAGAAGAATACCTGTATCTTTTCAAATTAGTGTTTTTGTGTTTGGGAGGTAGATGTTAATAAGTTATCCACTGACAGAGCCCCAAGTCTGCCAGCAATGATCCCTGAGCACAGAGCCAGGAGTAAGTTTTGAGCACTGCCATGTGTGCTCCTTTTCCCACCCCAACCCCAGCCCCAAAAATAAAGAAATTAAGTCTCAGATTTTACTGGTCCCCTGTAAAGGTAAGTTCAAACTTAACAATCTTAGCTTTTAGTGCTGGGTTTTCTTTAAGAGAAGCTGCAAGTTCTTAATGGTTCACAGCAATAGCGATTTTTCGACTATACTTTTTTGCCTCTGGGGAACATAAAGTAACAAAATAGGAGACTAACACCCAAGAATAGCTGAGATAAATACCAGGAGGTTTACTCCATGGTTTGGAGGCAAAGGCAGCTCAGATAGAGAAGGGTGCACCAATTAAAGGGTATTGGGAAGATCCACCCAGGATGGGAGATGCATGCTGAAAGTAGACATTAATCTGAACATGATTGTCACTCAATGCCGCGGGGGAGTCTCTCACGAGAGCTACACCACAAAGCCTTCCTGCCGTGCTCTCCCAGGAGAGACCCCTGCAGGAGAGACTCGCATGTCGCCCGGGTCCCAGGCATAAGGGCCGGGGAGAGACACCAGAGACAGGGCAGTGTCAGGGTTTCCCAGAAGCTGGTCCCGTTAACCTTCCTGCCTCTGCCCCCTCCCGCACTGTGTGGTGTGTGAAAACGTGCTGGACTTCTCTGTGCCCAGGGGTCTTCGCTGATGGAGCGGGCTCCCTCAGCCCCAGCAGCACCCCCCTCCTTCTCTGCCTCTTCTCAAAGAGAGAAAGAATGGCAGGGGCCCGGACGTCCTCGACAGCCTCTGTTTAAAACCAAGAAGGGAAGAAATGTCTTTCGTTTTCAAGATGATTTTCAAATGGGTTTTGAAAATCTTTATTTGGTAGGCCCGTGGATGGCACCGAGCAGGACTGGAGAGCCAGTGAGCTACTAAATCCTGTTTAAAAACAAAAACAAAAACAAAAAACCTCTGCCTTTCTGCTTTCAACTGCAGAGAGTGCGGGTCCCACTGCTGGGAGCTAATGAGTGAGTACACATTGGCGGCCACCCCTCGGGGTGCTGGAGTAACGCCCCGCGCACGGCACAGCCCGGCACAGTGGCTCCTGCCTGCCTGGGGCAGCCAGGTCTGTGGTGTCTGTGGGGGACTCGGTGCCCAGGAGCCCTGCAAGCGGCTGTTTGGGGGCTGAGGGGACTCAGCAGACGCAGGAGGGAACAGGCAGAGTCAAGCTGATGGGACAAGACACGAGACGAGGCCACGGGGATGGGTTGACTGTCTCTGCCTCCCGCCGTGTCGGTGGCTGGCGGGAAGTGGTTCCTAATGATGCTTTGAAGAGTGGGTCTGATTCCGTGGGGCGGCCACGGAACCTGGGAAGAGGTGATGGCAGGTGGGGGAGCCTCCCTGTCCTTACCCCCCACTTCCCGCTCCAGGGCGGTCACCAGCCCCACTGTGCGCCAGCAATGCTGACCCCAGGGCCCGCTCTGCTGGGTGGGAGGGACACACTCAGTGGCCGTGCCAAACAGTGGAGTGTTGCATGGCCTACAATGTGCCACGCAGGGGGTGTTTTGAATGAACAAACAGAAGATCGAGGGAACGAGTGAGTGAGTAAAAGAGGGATGAATGAGTGTAAAGGAGGGAATGAGTGGGAGTGAATCAGTGAGTGAATGAGTGAATGGATGAGTCAGTGAATGAATGAAGTCAGTGAGTGAATAAGTGAGTGAATGAATGAATGAATGAATGAATGCACGAGTGAGCGAGTGGTCTGTAGTATTCTCGAGGCACAGATAAGGAGCACTTCTGCCTTTGGTGGGAAGGAGGGAAGACAGAAATCTTCCTGGAGGAGGTGACGCAGGAAGAGCCAGGCAAAGCAGCTCCTGGCTGAAGCTCACGGGCTGCCCTCAGGAGGCTTGGGCTGGATCCCCAGGAGCACACGGTTCCCTAAGCACCGTGCTGGGAGTTGCCCCCAAACAGTGAGCTGGGAGCAGCCGTCCCCCTGTGGGATACACAGGAGAGAAAGGCCAAAGGGCAGTGCCGGTGTGATGAGGGCCAGGGAGCAGGGCCAGTCAGCGGGCCGGGTGGACGCATGGGCTGTCCACCTGGTGCTGCTGACGACACCTGGGCAGTGGGGTGGCGGCATCTAAGGAGACAGGTTCGACCACTTCTAAGCCCCCTGATGTGCAGCCGAGCTCCCCACAAAGGCAGCACCCTGGACTGTGCACCAGCTCATGGTCCTCCACGGAGCAACGCCCACCCGTCTTTAAACCCTACTGCCCCCACATCTCCACCCAAGCCACTGGCTTGCCCCCACTGGACTCTCCCTGCCCCATCCTCCACCCTGCAGTTTCCTGCTCTGCCTCCTTGGCAGGACCAAACGCCCAGTGCCGTGGGCTTGGAGCTGCCCAGACGCTCTTGAAACCCTGGTCATGTGCGCTGCTGTCTGCAGCTGCATGGAAGTCGGGTCGGGTTTCTGCCTGCACCCGGGTGGGACCCTCCTAATGACGCTAGGCAGGCTGGCACCCTTGGGGAGGGCACTGTGTCACAGCCGCAGAACCGGACTGAGCACGCTGGCACCCAGCAAGCCTCCAGGAAACGGGGCAGCCAGTTCTGGGCGGCCGGCGGCTGATAAACCAGCCTCAGCAGAACGTGTGGGGGCAGGAAGGGGCAGAGGCATCCTAGAGCATCCAGGTCACCATGGCGGGGCTGCCCTGCCACCCCAGCATGCAGGCTTCTGTTGTTTGCTGTGTTTCAAGAGCGTCTGGGCAGCTCCCTCATCCTAACCCTGCTGTGTTTTTTCTTCCTTAGTAACATTAACACAAAGCCCCCCACCCCTTGTATCCAGAGCATCTATAACCCTAACTTGGAAAAGCCCCAGAGTGCCCCCGACCCCCCGCTGTGTCACTAATGGTGTCACCCCTGCGTGAGCATCAGTCACCAATGAACTGAGAGGCCATGGGGGGTGTGATTTAAGGGCAGAACTGACCCTCGATACCACACCCAGCGCGATTAAGTCAAATGCACCAGCGTGATTAAGTCAAATGTAGCCAGCATGATTAAGTCTGCAAAATGTGGCAGCTTTTGGCTAAGCCTTGCATGGTGGGTCCTGTCCCTCGCCATGTGCTCACCCAGGTCTTTGCCAACTCCTTAATGGTTTCTACACCAATAAAACTCAGGTCTGGCCAATGTACGATGAATTCTATCGTCTGGATGAATGTCACAGCCGCCTTCAAGACAGAAACCAAGGGAAAACAATACAAGAGAGTTTCTTCAGCCCACGCCAGCGTTTCTTGAGAACAAGAGGTCAGTAGGGGATGAACACTTACAAAAGACAGTGTTAATCCCCAGGAACACTAGACACCGTTTACACTCAGGAGTGTGAAGCAAGACCGGAAGACTTGGCATTCTGGAAGCAGTCAGAGGGGCACAGAGCTCAGAGTCATCAGATGTCACTTCAAATACCAGGTCCTCCTCCCAGCGATGAGGCTGAGTGATACAACCCCTCACACACACACACACACACACACACACACACACACAAAGACACACACAAAGACACACACACACATTCTGTTTCTCTTATCTGCAAAATGGAGATAATGAGAGGACAAATATCTCACTTCTGTTGGAAAGATGAAGTTAGATAAAAATTGAGTCCCTGGGGCCAGAGCGATAGTACAGCACGGAGGGCCTTTGTCTTCCATGCAGCCCAACTGGGTTCGATCCTCAGCATCCCATATGGTCCCCAGAGCACCGCCAGGAGTGATTCCTGTGAGTCAGGAGTCAGCCCTGAGCATCACCGGGTATGTCTCCTGCCCCCCCCCCAATACACACACAAAATTGAGCCCCCCCCCCCACAGAAAATCAAGTCCCACTGCAGTTCTTGCCCAGCAGCAAGATGAATGTCCGTGTTCATGTTGTGTTCATGGACATTCTGCTCTTTCAAAGGTGGTTCTGGGGGTGGAAGTGGCTCCTCTCCACAACAGGGAACACGTCTCTACGCTTCACCCACATCCATGGAAACGGGATCTGTGGGTGCACAGCTGCATGAACCCCGGTGCTTGCCTGCATTCGTGTAAGCAGCACTATGGGGTCTGTGAGGGTCGCTCTGACAGACAGCACCACCCAGGGGGTCAGGGCTGGGGTGCACAGTGCTGGCGCCCAAACCTGGGGCTCCCGTGTGTGGAGTGAGGGCTTGTGCCAGCCCTGCGCTAGCATGTTTTGTGAATGATGATCACGTAGCTTATATTATAGCAGATTGTTAGAATTAGCCCAAGAGTTTTTTTTGGGGTGGTCATACCCAGTTATTCCTGACTCTGCACTCAGGAATTACTCCTGGTAGTGCTCTTGAGACCCTATGGGATGCTGGAAATCGAACCCGGGTCAGCCGAGTGCAAGGCAAACACCCTACCCACTGTACTACCGCTCCAGCCTCCTGTGAATCCTTTACTGTACCTAATTGCTAAGTTAAACTGTCGCAATTAAGTGCATAAAAGAAAATTATGCATGTACACTGCTTATATGTATATATACACACGGAAGACTTGGTACTGTAACTAGGAGATCTACTCATGTGTATGGACAGGTAGACAGGGATTGGTACTTTGATGTTCTAAACCACCCCTGGAGTGTTTTAATGCATCTGCTGCACAGCAGGGGACATCTGCTGTGTTTTCTACTACTTTTCCTCTAAGGGTTTCAAATTTTGCTTTTTGCTGCTTTTGTTTTGTTGGGGAGCCTCACTTGGAGGTACCCAGGCTTGACTCCTGGGGGATCACTCCTGGCAGTGCTCCAGGGGACCATTGGTGCCAGGAATTGAATTTGAGTCAGCCGCCTGCAAGGCAAGCACCCCACCTGCTGTACTATCTCTCTGGCCTCAAGTTTGGCTTTTTTGTTTGCTTGTTTTTGCTTTTTGGGTCACACCTGGCGATACTCAGGAGTTCCTCCTGGCTCTGCACTCAGGAATTACTCCTGGGAGTGCTCAGGGGACCCAATGGGATGCTGGGAATTAAACCCGGGTCGGCTGCATGCAAGGCAAATGCCCTCCCCGCTATGCTGTGGCTCCAGCCCCCAACTTTGGCATTTTTATACCTAGATCTACAATCCAGTTTGATTTGGTAAAAGGCAGGTGCCAGGGCTCTGGCAGCCCCACGGGGTAGTCCTGGACCCGCTGCTGACTCTTCCCAGGAAATGTCTTTGCACCTTTCTGAGAGTTAAATGGGGACATTTGCCTGAGACCATTTCTGAACATTTTATCCCCTCACCTATACTCTTCTGTCCCCTTTGCCAACCCATTCGGTTTTGATTTATTGTCATTCAAGGGAAGTCATGAAATTGCTCAGTATGATTTCCCTAACTTTATTCTTTGCTTTCTAATTATTTTGATTATTCTAGGTCCTTCGACTTTCAACATGACACTTTCAGATTTTAGTAGAGAGTTGGGTATTTTTTGTTTTTAAATAAGGCTTTTAAACAATGCACTCAGTTTCTTTTCCAGCATAACATCCATTTGGATTATGCATGTCATGGTGGGGAGTTCGGTAATTCTTATATTTTTATGCACTTGCTTTGTTCCATCTGTGTGTTCAAATTTCTGTGCGGAGGCTTGTTTGTGGGGTTCCCGTGTTAGCCGTTCAGTGACTGTAGGGCTGAATGAAATGCCTCATTCCCTCCTAATATTGGTGATTTGTGTCTCTGCATTTTTTTTCTAGCCTTGTAGGAGGTTTTCAAATGTATTGATTTTTTTTCCCCAAGAACCAGTATCTCCTGGTTTTATTGATTTTCCTTTCTCGTTTTCTGTTCTCCGGTCCCTTAACCTACTCTTCTCTTAATCATTTCCTTGTGGAAAGAAAATAGGGCAGAGCTGTTTGCGTTGGGATATTTTGTTCATTATTTACAGATTTCTTCAAGTGGAGCCTCACCCGCTGGCTTGAGAACATCCTTTTTTAATGAAAGCATGGACTGACATGCATCTTCCTCCAAGTACAACTTTGTTTCCATCCCAAACAATTTTTCAATAGGCTGTATTTTGCTTCTGTTCCATTTTACATCTTTTCTTTTTCTTTTATTGCAGGTGGTGTGGGCCATACCTTGTCAGTGCTCATGGCTTGCTCTGGGTTCTGCGCTCGGGAGTGACCCCTGGCAGTGCTAAGGTGACCGGATGTTGTGGCAGGGGTGGAACTGGGTCAGCTGCATTGAGAACCAAGTGACTTCTCCCCAGATTATCTTTCCATTGATCTGAGAATATTCTTGATAAGTGTAAACACTGAGGTGTGTCTATTCTTCCAAGTATAACTTTGTCTCCATCTCAAACCTTTTTTGGTGGGTTGTAGTTTGCTTGATTTGAGTTTTAGGTCTTTTCTAATTTCCCTCGAGATGTTCTTTTGGATCAATGAAAGATTTGGGAATGGGTTGTTGAATGGACAAGTGTTTGAAGATTTTTTTTAAATGCTTTTTTTCCTGTTATCATCCTCTTGCTAATTCCGAGTGCAACAGCATTATGCCAAGGGGGCAAACTTTATAGACGTTCGCTTCTTTTCAACTTGATCAAATGTGTTTTATCTCTCAAGGATCTGGCTGGACCTGGCGAGCACCAGACACAAGAAGACGAGCGTGCTGTCAGGGAATCAGCTAGTCTAGTCCTATTAGGTATTATTTAGGTCTTATATATACATACATATACATACACACAGAAGATATGTATATATTTATATATATTATATATCACTCTCACTGTCCTCATTGTTCATCAATTTGCTCGAGTGGGCACCAATAACTTCTCACAACAAATTGTGAGACTTGTTGTTACTGTTTTTGGCATATTGAACACATCATGGGTAGCTTGCCAGGCTTTGCCATGCGGGTGAGATACTCTCGGTAGCTTGCCGGGTTCTCCGAGAGGGGTGGAGGAATCAAACCTGAGTCGTATGCATGCAAGGCAGACTCCCTACCCACTGTGCTATCGCTCCAGCCCATGTTATATATATTATATATATATTTTTGGGGCCATACCTGGCAATACTCAGGGTTTACTTCTGGCTCTGCACTCAGGAATCACTCCTGGCGGTGCTCAGGGGACCATATGGAATGCCGGGGATCGAACCTGGGCCAGCCACATGCAAGGTGAATGCCCTTCCTGCTATAGTATCGCTCTGGCCCCCAGTCTTCTATATTTTTATTGGCCTCTTCACCCCTATCAGTGAGAGAGAACTGATCAAGCAACTGACTTTAACTGTAGAAGGTTCTATTTCTGCTTTCACCTGGGTCCGCTTAACCTTCAAGATATTTGCTTTGCTCTGCTTCAGAACCATACCCAGATGTGATGTGGGGGTGTTGAGGCGATCTTGCAATACCAGGACGGAACCCAGGCCTCAGGCACGCCGGCACACACCCAGTCTGCTGAGCTCTCGGCCCTAGGTGCGTTCTGATGCTCTTTCCTGGCAGCGCGGGTTTCTGACACTGTGCTTCCCTTCCCGGAGTCCTGCCATTTTATTTCTATGCAGGGCACATCTTTACTCGGGGTCATTTTATTTGCTCTGAAACGGACTCCGCTTGAGAGGAATGCAGCTTCTCAGAGCTGCTGTGCTGTTCTCCTGTTTGCACGGCGTCACTTCTCTCTCTCCCTTGTACTTTGAATCTGACTGGATCAGGCTTGAAGCCAATTCCTCCTCCACAGCCTGGAGTTGGGTTATGGTTTCCCAGGCATTGCCCAAATCACGTCTTTTCATTTGTGTGTTTCTTTTCATTCAGGCTTAGTTGAGGAGCAACCCTGAGCCCAGGCTAAGTGACACCCGGAAGTGAGCAGGTTAAACTTCTCTGAGAATCTTGTGGAACTTCCAAAGGCTGGAGGGAGGACCCTCCCCTCTGCCTGCTATTTTCCCCTTTTCAGCATTCACTGACAGCCCACCTACAGTGAGGACCAAGTCTGAAGGCCTCACAGAGTGGGGGACTCAGGGAGGTAGGGCTTCAACCCATCACATCTTTGCAGCCCACAGTCAGTCTTTAAGGAAAGTTACTCAAGTTTGAAACTTGACTCTTGTTGTTTTGCCCACATAACTGGAGAAGGACCCCCTTCGGGGAGAGCTTTCCGGGGTGACATTCAACCCCTCAGGGGGTGGAGCGATAGCACAGCGGGTAGGGCATTTGCCTTGCAGGCGCGATCCCCAGCATCCTATAGGGTCCCGGAGCACCGCCAGGAGTAATTTCTGAGCGCAGAGCCAGGAGTAATCCCTGAGCATCATTGAGTGTGTAAAAAAAGCAAAATAAATAAATAAATAAATAAGACATTCAGCCCCTCAGAGCTGGGGATCAGTCTGTTTCCAGGCCCAGCAGCCCCCCTGCTCCCTGTGCCGAGACCACACCATCATTTTATTACCCACGCACATAAAGCTGCTCCTTCCCTCTCACAGGTAATGGTGATGGATGGCAGCCCCTGGGTGCTGGAATTGGATCTCTAAACCCCAATACACTTTGGCTCCATCAGGCCACAAAAACCGAAGACGATTCATTGCTGCCTTTGTTCTTCTCGTGGTGATGTGGGAGGGGGCTGGCCACCTTGGCTGGCTTTATGCCTTAGCCCCTGAACACACCACTGGCCTCTCGAGCCTGACCCTTCACTCCAATTTTGTGGAGAACTATTTGGCCGAAGTGTCAGAGCGGAATTGCTTCTGTCCAAGGCAGCTGACAAAATCGAGGAAAAACAATCCATTCGATTCATTCTGCGCTGGGGAGGAGCAGGGACCTGTAACTAGTAGCTGAGGGCCCCCCGGGGAAGCAGGCTGGTAATTACTCCACCCTTCATCTCTGGAAGACAGCCTGCCTGGTAGTGCAGCTCCGTCTGAAGGCCAGGGTTCAATGAGTATTGGCCAGGGTTAGAAAAGAAGAGGCTGATTTCTCAATCTCTCTCACTCACCGGAATATCTCCCATTGTGACACCTTCTCATCAGACACCAAGAAAGTGGTTTTCAACTGGACTACAGAGAAAGGGGAAGCTTCGAATGAAGATGAAAAGATGAAAGACACAACTCTTCTTACCCAAGAGAGGGGGGTTCTGCGCTCAGGAATAACTCCTGGTGGGTCTCCAGGAACCACACATGGTGCCAGGGACTGAACTTGGATCAGCTGCATGCAAGGCAAAGGTTCTACCCATTGTACTATCTTTCCGGCCCCAATCTTTATGTATTTATTTATTTATTATTTATTTATTTTTGCTTTTTGGGTCACACCCAGCAATGCTCAGGGATTCCTCCTGTCTCTGCATTCAGGAATCACTCTTGGCAGTGCTTAGGGGACCATATGGGATGCTGGGGATTGAGCTCAGGTTGGCCGTGTGCAAGGCAAACGCCCTACCCACTGTACTATCTTTCCGGCCCCAACCCTTTCTTTCTTGACCTTCTGTTTCTTCACTTACAGAGCAGGGTACGAGGCACTGATGTCTGGTGCTAAATATTCTTCGACCATGCTTTATGTGCCCTCAGAGGGCCCTGAAATCCGATGTCAGAGACAGTCTGAGCACTGAAAGGAGAGCTGTCCCAGGAGCTGAAAGGAGGGAATTTTACAAGGAGCACAAGAACTAGCTTCCTGCAGAGAACAGACTCCTGAGCCAAGGGATTCAGTTAGAGCCCTGGCTTACTGGGTGCCTTGGGCCAGGCTAAAGCCTTGGCTTGTAGAACATGGAAAGCCCCCCTGAGAAGACCTACCTCAGAGGGCTTGGCCCCTGGGACTTTTTTTCCTTTGGGTGGGGGTTCCGGGCCTGGCCGGATGAACAACAGGAGGACAGTCATGATCACGATCATCCTGTTGTTTGTCGATTGCCTTGAGCAGGCATCAGTAACGTCTCCTTCATCCTAGCCTTGAGATTTTAAAAAGTGCCATATTCAAGGCTCTTTCAGGGTTAGGAGAATGAGACACATTATTGTTACTGGTATTTGGCATATTGGGTACGCCACGGGGAGTTTGCCAGACTCTGCCATGTGGGCAGGTTACATTCG
>JAOXYA010498098.1:0-14777 GCA_028565675.1 Sorex palustris | reverse complement strand
AGGAAGGAAGGAAGGAAGGAAGGAAGGAAGGAAGGAGGAAGGAAGGAAGGAAGGAAGGAAGGAAGGAAGGAAGGAGGAAGGAAGGAAGGAAGGGTTCAGAAACTTAAAGCATGGAAAGAGATGAAGTCTTCATGCTACACTCTTCATTTTCAAATGATACCTGGTTGCTTAAGGGTCAAGAGGGGGTCATAGCAGTTTTATAGAAACGTGGGCACACTGTAAATGCTGATGAACCTGATTACCTGGGCTTACTAAATGGCTAGCAGTTAGCCAGGGTCAAAAACGGCAAGTGATTATACTTTACTTTTGGCAATATATGCTAAAGTTCTATTGTTTGTTGGAGCACTCTCCCTTTTTTAAATTGAAGTACCATGATTTACATACACTAAAATTAATATTAATGCTTTCGGCTTATAAGGCCATTCACCATACCCACCATGAAAGTGCCAACATCCTCCATCAGCCCTTCTTGATGTCCCAGCTGTCAGTCTCGGTTCTATCTCAGGGTCTGGTACCACTGGCCTCTGTCTATTCCCTCACTTTGTTTCTATGACACAAAGGTAAGCATTACTCCTTTCTGAGGTTCCTGCTCTGAACTCTGCCACCCCACTCTTTGGGCTCTTACTGGAAAGAATTGTGGAGTGATCCCATAATTAAAAAAATAAAATCCCATCCTGGTCACATGGCATTCTTCTGTTAGAGCAGGGGTAGGACATACTTTGACTTAAAACAACAACCATCATAAGCCTGCATTTCTTATTTTTAAAATGACAGTCTGGGGTTAGAGAGACCATACCGGGGCTAAGGCACTTGTCTTATATGTAACCAACCCAGGTTTGATCCCCAGCACTGTATAGGACTCATTCCTGAGTACAGAGTACAGAGTAAGGTGTAAGCTTGAGCTTGAGCACTGCCAGCTGTGGCCCCCAAACAAGCAAACAAAAAGATAAACTAGGACGTTTAAAATATTTAAATAGAATAGTTCAAGTATAAAGCTTCAATTATAAAGCTTCTAGAGAAAAACACAAAAGAAAATCTTCATGGCCTTGGGTTAAACAGTTTTTTTAATACAATATTAGTAAACACTGTCAGGTGCAATATCAAAAACATCATCCACATGGGCCAGAGTGATAGTACAAAGGGTGGGGCTTTGCTGTGCACAAGGCTAATGTTATTTTGATCCCCAGTACCCTATAAGGTGTTCCCCTCCTCACATCAAAAACAAATAAATCATCCACAGAAGCAAAAACGGCCGACCCGAGTTCGATTCCTCCGCTCCCATCGGAGAGCCCAGCAAGCTAACAAGAGTATCTTGCCCGCACGGCAAAGCCTGGCAAGTTACCCGTGACATATTCGATATGCCAAACACAGTAACAGTTGTCACAATGGAGACATTACTGGGCCCACTCGATCAAATCGATGAACAATGGGAGGACAGTGACAGTGATAGAAGCAAAAATAGTTAAATGTTGCATATTATTTTTGTGTTTCAAATTATAGCATGGAGGCTGGAGCTATAGGACAGTGGGTAGGGTGCTTGCTTTACACACAACTGACCAAGTTTGATTCCCAGCATCCCATATGGTCCCTGCTGCCCTCCAGAAGTGATGCCTGAGTGCACAGCCAAAAGTAAGCCCTGAGCACTGCCAGGTTGGCACACAAACAATCAAATGATAGTAAGAAAGAAATAAAAGATAAGTGAAAGAAAGGGGAAGTTATCTGGAAATCATGATTCTAAGTCCAGGATTACAAAAAGAACCCATAAACTATAATAATAATAACAATAATAATAAAATTTACAAAAAAAGAATTCAGACAACTCAATTAAAAATGGGTCAAAGAAAGCCGAGAGATAGTAAGGACTTAAGGTACTTGTCTTGCACGCCACCCACCTAGGTTCCATCCATACACCACCTTGTGACCCATGACACCACTTGGAAGGACCCACTGAGCCCAGAGCTAGGTGGAGCCCAGTACCCCTCCCCGCCCTAATGGGCAAAAGATAGAAGAGGGAAAAATGAGGCCCAGAGGAACAGAACAGTGGCTTATGGTGCCTGCCTAGAGTCCAAATGCCCAGAGTCTCTCAGCAGTGAGTGATGGAGACGCTCTGCCATCCCTGGGCCACAAACGATTGCCAGGCACAGTGCTACACGACAGAAAGGGACGTGAGGACCTGTGCACCTGTGGGAACGGCAACCACAGAGCACTGTGACAACTACAGCTCAGAAGAGCATCCTAGTAAGCCTGTGTGTGAGCGCCCCAGTTACTCCCAGCAAACCCACAACGATAACTTGTATGCTTCAACTCAGTGTATGACCCTGCAAAGTCCACGTGCAAGCACCACACACACACACACACACACACACACACACACACACACACAAGGAGTGCAAAGCTCAGGGTGCACTGTGGCCAAATGTGCAAGCACCACAATCAGACGTGTGACCCCCAACCCCAGTGAGCAGCACAGCTCAAAAGTATGTTCAAGCACCACAGCCAGGTATTGGGTGGGGGGTGAGGGGTGAGCAAATGTGCTTGCACATTCATTATCTCAGCATCAAAGTCAACAACCACAGAGGAAAGGGGAAGGAAAGAGGGAATTTACAAAAAAAAAAGGAAAGAAAAGAAAAGAAAAGAAAAACAAAACTGGTCAGTGAAAAGATGCTTACCATATTAGACCCAGGGAAATGCAAATTAGAACCACAATGTGGGAACAGCAGTAATCCCTCAATTTACTCATGTATTGTGATTCTGGAGGTTTACCTTTTTCCTAATATGATCAATAGCAAGATTTGAGTTGAATATGCTTCATACAGTAATTGAGATCATTTATAGAAGAAAGGCACTGGTATCCTCGTGACACCAATACAAGGCATACTAATGAAAGTTTCAAATTTATATAAAAGAAGGTTTAGAAAAGGGAATTAAAGAGTACTAGTCACCCACTTATTCAAGCTAGAAATCTCAACTTTTCTTTCTTGCACCATCTCAGTATGTCCTGTCAATTTGTTTTGAATTATTTCTTTAAAACTTAACTGATCCTTTCCTTTCCTTCAATGTTGCCTGATTTTTTGCCCTGTACTACTGGATTACCCCAAGTGGTTTCCCAGCACTAGATGCAGGCTTCTGCAATTTGTCTTCCACACTTCCACCAGAGTTATAATTCTAAAATGCAAATATATGGAGCAAGAGAGGAACATCAGGGAAAGTGTTGACCTTGCATGCAGCCGACCCTGGTTCAATCCCCAGCAGTCCATATGGTCCTAAGCCTCTCTAGGAGTAAGCACTGAACATGGAGCCAGAAATAAGCTCTGAGCACAGGCAGGTCTGGCTCAAAAACTAAACCAAAATAGTAAACTGCAAATAAAATCTCATTCGTTTTCAGGCTGAACTTCAAAGGCAGCTTACTATCACTGACAGCTAACAAAAAACCAAATTTTTCTTAGTGAGTATATCAGACATATCACAATGTGTCTACTTAACATTAATAGTTTCAATCCCAGACACTGCACAAGAACTGCCTTGCTCCTGGCTACACTCCACTGCTCAGAATGCGCCTCACCCAGAAATTAATCTGCTGAAAAATTCACACATACAGGTTTTGTGACTGAAATCTTCAGGCTTTCAAGGAGTGGGGAATGGGCTACCTTCCCCACCTCCCTGTACTTCTGGAAGCCCTGAAAGTCAAGCCCATACTCCAAAGTTGCCACTCAGTTAAAAATTTTATTCCAGCTTTATCACCCCACTTAAAATTTTTGGACATCTCCAATTCTATAACACTGATAAACCAGGAGCAGAACACCAGATTGAACAGATGCAATGTACAAAGCAACCAATCTTGATTAAATTTCTTCTAAGGAAACATTTTTTGGTCATTCTGTTAGCAAATTATTGACAACAAGCAATATAAAATAAACTATTGAAGGACTGCAATGAAGGCAGGCTAACAGGGCAGTTGGAAAAACTGCAGACAATGGTGAAGGAAACGTGTGATGATGACGGGACTGGTGTTGGAATACTGAATGCCTGTAACAAATTGTTATGAACAACTTTGTAAATCAGTGTTTATATATAATGTGAAAGAGGAAAATAAAATTAATTAAAAAAAAAAGAATTTAAGTCCTAGCCCCGGAGTCCTATGTATACTGGGTAAGGCATTTGCCATGCATGTGGTCCTGACCCTGGTTTGATCCCCAGTATCTCATATAGTCTCCTGAGCACTGCCAGAAGTAATTCCTAAGTGCAGAGCCAGGGATAGGCCCTGAGTACCGCTGGATAGGACCCCGGAAAAAAAATAAACAAATGCAAAAAGAGTTTTCAGTGAGTCCTACTCCTCTGCACTGTGTACTCCCTACTCCAGCCAAATTGGAACAGCCTTGCCATTTCAAGGGAGCGCTGCCCTTACAAGTCTGTCCTTTGCAAATGAGCTGAAGCTCATTATTCTATCCTGTAAAAGAGTGGAGTGGGGAGAACAGAAGAAATGATTACAGGCTTTTGCACATCCAGAATTCTACAAGTCAATGTTGGTGGGTTGGTTCTTTGGGGGAATGTATGAGAAGGCTGGGTGTACCTGGCAGTGCTTTGAGGCTCCTACCAGAGAAATGCTTGGGGTGGGAGGGGTCACAACAAAGGTTCCCACATACAAAGTAAGAGCTCTAGTCCTCTGAGCTCTCCCTAGAGCCAGCCCATTTTACCTTTTCTTGTTTGTCTGTTATTTTGCTATTTTGGTCTCAGTGTTCATCCAATGCTGCTCAAGGGCTACTCTTGGCTCAATGCCTGGGGGTGGTGGGGGAGAGGGGTCACTCCCAGTAGTGCTCAGGGGACCACATGGTGCCAGGGATCAAACCTGGACCTCCCACATACAAAGCATGTGCTCCAGGCCTTTGAACTATCTCCCTGTTTTGTTTTGTTTTAACCACTATTTTTTTTTCAAATCTTAGTCTTTAAATTAGTAAAACCAATGCTAAAGAAATAAAGTAGCTGTTAAAAAAAGGACGACAATGGATTATAATCATTTTGAAAGTAGACAGAAGTTCAAAGATTACCAAAATAAAGAAATTTATAAAAATCTCTGTAGTATCTCCAATTTATGAGACTAATGACTAAGTTTGATCCAAGTTAAATGATGATCGAAAAATACATCCTACTGTAAAACCTCAAGAGAGAGGCTATATTTGGCATCTCAACTTTCCAGTTAGTGAAAGCCCTCATTTAAATTACATAAAATGTCAAAGTCAATTGCCTATTAAATAGCTATCTCCAAAAAGAACACTGCTGCGGAAGTTGAAATATGAGCCACAAACAAATGACTTAAGGTCATTAAATAAATTCCAAAACACAATCTTCGATCTAAAATCCAGTTGCATATTCTGACTCTTGATAGTGGTAAGGTCCAGCTCTGTAAATTCATAAATATATTCTCTTCATATTTATCACAAACAAATTCAACAAAATCAATCTGTTATACTTTTACAGAGATTTAATAAGCATTTGCTATGCTACTCAAAGAGTTCTAGGAGATGAAAAAATGGCTGAGCACATGCTTTGCATACAGGAACCCTTGGTTTAAACCCCAGCACCTCTGGGAGCGTGAACTCCTAGCACCACCCGGTGTGGCCCAAAAGCTTCACTCATACACAGAGTTCTCCTTAAAAAAAAAAAAAGATAGACCTGCGTGAGAAATATATCTATCATTAAATTATCTGAAAGATGATTTGACACTATGACAACTCTGACACTATGACAAGTCCTGAAAAGAAAAAACAAAAGCTAGAAACTTAGACTAGGCAATTATAGAGATCATCAAGGTTAGTACTTTCATTTTCTTTTACTTTTGGGGGGGAGGGGCTGACACCTGGTGGTGTTTAGGACTTACTCCAGGCTCTGTACTCAGGCTCATTCCAAGAGGGAGACCATATGTGGTGAAAGTGTTGGCCACATGCATGGTAAGTGCCCTACCCACTGTACTATCGATGCCAAGGCTTGAACTTTTACTCTAAACATGTTCCATCAATACCGATTTCTTTCTTTCTTCTTTTTTTCTTTCTCCTGACATGCTGGGAGGTCTGACACATGCATGCAAAGTGTGTGCTTTTACCATGGAGTCACATCCTTGGCCCCAACACCACTCAATTTCTTTTCTTTTCTTTTTATTTCTTTTGGCTTTTTTGGTGGAGGTGGGAGCAGGGGTGTCATACCCGGTGATGGTCAGGGGTTACTCCTGGCAGTGCTTGGTGGACGATACGGGATGCCAAGGATCAAGCCTGGGTTGGCCGAATGCAAGGCAAATGCTCTACCCACTGTACTACCGCTCCAACCCCACCACCCAGTTTCTGAGGTGTAGACCACGTTGGTAGAAGCATTTTCATGAGAAATTGTTATTCAACACCCAGACACAAATCAATGATATGCACTATCTATTTCCATGGAATGTGGCAGTTGTTAAGAATCAATCTATGCTGAAGTCCTACTTCAAGCATGCAGGGTATCTTACTCAGGGTAAGGAGAAACAGGGCTGCTGCAGTTACAATTAGTAAATTAAAATAATGTTGTATTGGGGTAGGATTGGTGGACAATCCTATGACAGGAGGACAGAAGATGCAGAGACACATCTGTGATCATGAAAGTACAAACCAAAGAACATGAAGGGTTGCAGCAAACCAGGAAAAATCAGGAAAAAAAAGGTAAGGAAGGCTTTTCCTCTACATGTTTTAGAGGAGCACAGTCTTCTCAACATCTTGCTTTTGTATTTATGGCCTCTAGACTATGAAATCATACACTTTTGTTGTTTGAAATTCCTCAGCACTTTATAACAACAGTCCTCGACACTCATTTAACCAATCACAAACATAATCATAGTTTTATCACACTTGTTTAAAGTAAACAAATCTACTGACTAGTGAAGTGTTTCACCACCTGTTATTCTGTTTGAGTCTCAGACCCCAGAGAGGAATATTATTGTCCCATTTTATACACTGAGAAATTGAAAAACAAGGAAGAAAAGCAGCTCCCTTTTTATTTCAAAGAATTTTTTGTTTGGAAACTGATGTCACATTCTTTCTCGGGTTGAAAGAAAGCCCAATTTGTGGCCCAAAGAATTCAGGATTATAGGGTATGCCTTACTTTGTATTAACCTTCCACTTAGATTTATGCTTTCTCTCTAACAGGATTTATTTTCTTTAGCAATTTTATTGACCTAAAATTCGCATTCCATAAAAAAATTATTTTTACTCTTTTAAAAAAACTACAATTCAATGGTTTTAGGGTTGTGTAACCATCACCACAATCTAACCAGAACATTTTCATCACTGGCACCACTCAAAAAAACCAAAATACCAAAAACCCATAAAATATCCTGCATGCCCATGAACAATCACTCTCCATCCTGCCTTCTGACCAGCTTGTGGCAACCAAACTAATCTATTTTTCATTTCTTTGGAGGTGTCTATTCTAAACATTCATATAAGTGGAACAACGTGTGAAAAACTACACCATGCAATGTTTGGTTATGACTTCATCTGTTTAGATTTATGGTTTTGAGATTCAGCCATGCTGGAGCAGGTACTTGTGGGTATTTTCATTACTGAGCAATAGTCTGTCACTGTCACCGTCCTCCCGTTGTTCCATTTGCTTGAGTGGGCCCAGTAACGTCTCCAGTGTGAGACTTGTTGTTACTGTGTTTGGCATATCAAATATGTCACGGGTAGCTTGCCAGGCTTTGCCATGCGGGCGAGATACTCTCGGTAGCTTGCCAGAATCTCCAATAGGGGCTAAGGAATCAAATCTGGGTCGGCCAGGTCAGCTGCGTGCAAGGCAAACGCCCTACCCACTGTGCTATCACTCCAGCCCGAGCAATAGTCTATAGGATGCATATACTACCTTTCTTGATCTATTCCACAACTGACGGGTCAATTTCTTAATTGATGAACATTTGAGATATTTTTTTCACACTCTGAGCTATTATCAGTAATGGTGTTAGGAGTGCTGCTGCACAAGCTTTGTTAGGATATGCTTTAATTTTTTATGGTTTTACAAGAAGTGGAATTGCTGAGCCCAAGGGATAAGTAACTAAAAAGGTGGCAGTACATGCTGTCATGTCAGAAAGCTGGGTTTGGTACCTGGCACCATGTGGTTTCTGGAGCACTGCTGGGAGTGGCCCCAAAACCAAAAATAAAAATTAAAAAAAAGTGGGATAGCTAAGTTGTATGGTAAATCTCTGTGTACACAGAAATTTTTGGATTTGGATTTTTGGACAAATTTTTGGAAAGGGTTACTGGCCCATTTTCCAAAGAGGATGCACTATTTTATATGCTTATCAAGGATGCAAAAGCATTCGAACTTTTCCACAATCCCACCATTTGCTATTGTCTCTATTTCCTTTTGTTGTTGTTCAGTTTGTTTTTTTGGCCATCCAGTAGCGCTCTGAAGCTACTCCTGGATCTGGCTCTGAGCTTAAAGGCCATTTTTGGCCAGAGATCAAACCTGGGTCTTCCTCTAAGCAAAGCACAGGCTCAGCCTTTGAGCTATCTCTCTGACCCACCCAGCTGTGCAAAGGGATTACTCCTGGCTCTGCCCTCAGGGTTCACTCCTGGCCAGGCTCAGGGACCATATGGGGTGCCAAGGATAGAACACAGGTTGGCCACACGCAAGGCAAACACCCTACCCACTGTACTATCTCTCCAGCCCTATCTTTCTTTGGAGGGCTGGAAGGAGCAAAAGGTGGGTCACACCCAGCAGTACTGAGGGCTTACTCCTGACTCTTTGCTCAGGGGTCACTCCAGGTAGGGCCCATATGGGATGCCAGGGATAGAACCAGAATCAGTCACAAGCAAGAAAAGAGCCCAACCTGCTGTACTATACCTCTGGTCCTCATTTTTTACTTTAAAATGATTCTGATATGAGCAGGTTATGCAATGAAGTTTTGTTTCATATTTCCCCAAAGTCAAGTGATGCTGATCATCTTCTTGTGGTCATTTGTATATCTTCTTTTTTATTTGTCTGCTTGTTTTTTTATTTTGGGGGCCACACCCAGCAGTGGCCTGGCTCTGATCAGGGATTCCTAGCGGTGGTTGGGGGAATTTTATGGAGTTCCAGAGATTGAAACCAGGTCGGCCACTTTCAAGTACCTGCTGTACTATCGCCCATTTGTATGTCTGTATATCTTCTTCTGTTTTTATTTTTTTTTTCTGGTGGTAAGGGTTGATCATACCCTACAGTGTAGGGTTACTCCCTGCTCTGTTCTGGGGGTCACTCCTGGTGGTGCGAAGGGACTATATGGTATGGGTGAGAGAACCACGGTCTCCTGAATGCCAATCTTGCTCAGGGAACCATATGCAGTGTGGGGGATTGAATCACAGCTGTGAGCAAGCAGCTGCAAGGTCAAAGCCCTACCTCCTGGACTGTCTCTCCAGCCCCTCCTGTTTTGTTTGTCTGTTTGTTTGGTTGGTATGGGAGCCACAGGTGGCTGTGCTCAGGTTTTGAGCTCAGGGTCACTTCTGGTGGTTTTAAGGGGTCACAGGCACAGCTGGGGATAAAACTTGGGTCAGCATGGCAAATGCCTTACCCACTGTCCTACCTCTCTGGCCAGCTACATTTTTAATTAACCATAAAGATGTCTTTATATGCTCTCTATACAAGCTCTCTCAGAGTTGGCTGCAGTGGTTTGAGGTCTATTGTGTTTGGGGTCCCCATAGCAGAGCCAATGAGAACAGAGTCATATATGCAGGCAGCACCCTGGACTGAGTCCAAGGCCTCCTGCCTGCAAGGCAAATGCTTCACACCACTGAGCCCACCCTTGGGAAGCCAATTGTGACTCATCTTTACAAGTGAAGATGACTGTTTACCCTATTGACATCTTTTTTTAACAGATAGGGACAGCGAAGCCCAGAGAACTTTATTACTCAAATCACGAAACAGGTAAATAAGCAGTGAGAGTCTAGGAAAGTGAGTACCAAACCTATTCTTAACCACAATAAAAGCAAATGACTTGCAAAGAAAACATTTAGCTGGAGTGGTACTACAGGAGGGAAGGACTTGCCACAATGGCTATGACCTGATTTGACCCCAAGCACTCCATCTGGTTCCTGAGTCCCACCAGGAATGATCCCTGAGCACTGCTGGGTGTGGTCAAAAAAAAAAAGTAATTTGTCAAATTTGACAAATTTGACAGTAAATTTGTCAAAGTGGCAAAAAAAAAATCGAAAGGATGAAGAATTATTAATGCACCAGAAGTGGGCATAAAATATATCAACTCTCTGGAGGTGGGCGATAATACAGTGGGTAGGGCTGTATTATCACCAGTGGGTGGAACTTACATGTGGCCCACCTGGGTTTGATCCTTGTTATCCCTGGTGGTCCATTGAGCAGCGCCAGGAGGAATTCCTGAGTGCAGAGCCAGGAGTAACCCCTGAGCATCACCAGATGTGACCCCAAAATGAAAACAAAAACAACAACAAAATTTAACTACCCATGATTAACTGAAGGAATGATTTTAAAAGCAGATAGATGTTTAACAGAGACCCTGTAATGCCAAACAACTAAAGGGCAAAACAAACAAACAAACAAAAAAAGCCAGACAGTAACACAAATGCCAGAAAAGAGGTGTTGGGGGTGGAGGGGATAAACACAGGCACAAGTACAGCGAAAGAAACCCTGGAAATCTATGACCACAAAGCCATGAACCAACCATGCAGTGTTATACAGGAAACGTTGGGAAGACACATAACACAAGATGGTGAATGACCAATTCCTCCTTGATATGCATCAGTGAAATCCCGAGTACAATGTGGAAATCAAACTCGCTTACCACAACAAATATGAGGGAGAAACTGGAAAGGGTTTGAACAAGGGAAACAAATCAACTGAAATAAGAGAAAACAGAATTTGTTAGGGAGAAAGACACAGCAGTTTAAGGGAGAGAGGAGAGAAAAATCAGAGCCTTTAGGAGGAAGGTTATTTGCAGGCTCTTCCCAAAAGGTGCCTTTTTAGGTCACTAACAGCTCAGCATAACCTTTCTTCCTTCTTCCTTTCTGGTTTATGATGTGGGTCTCCTGCATACAAAGCATGTACTCTGGCCCCCTGCAGCCTTCGCTTTCTAAAAGGCTCTTATGTAAGTAGTCTCCAGCTTTTTAGCACATGACTCTGCTTTATTCCTTTTCACTAGAATCTTCATTTGCACCTATTTAATCCCCACTGCCCATTAAGAGGCTGGCTCCGCAGAAGCAGGAACCATAAGCAAAGGCTTTAAGTCCACCACATAACCACATTACCTGGGACAAAGTGAGCATGTTTGTTTGTTTGTTTGTTCTGGGGCCACGCTTGGCAGCACTTAGAGTCACCAACTAGTGCTGGGGGAACCTTGTGGTGGCAAGGAATGAGCCCAGGGTTCTATAGAATCTATAGCTGTGAAGAAGCACTATGGATAATGAGCTTTCTCTGAGCAAGACACATACAATAAAAGGCAGGAAGTAAAACCCACTACTGAGGACGCTGTGGTTCTTCCGATTACCTGTCATAGGAGTTTGGCTTAGTTTTGTCTTTCAGAGGTGGTGCTGAGGGTTGGCTCCTGGCTCTGCACTCAGGAATCCCTCCCGGCAGGTCCCAGAGACCCCTCTGTGACGCAGGATATCACTGTACTATCTCTCCAGCCCTGTCTTAGGAGTCTTACAACTCAGCAGTCTTATGATTAAAGAATTTCTAATGGTTACTCCCAACTCCATGATTCAATACTCTATAGAGCTAAGGTCTTGTGAGAAATAACTAAAAATTGAATTCTTACCACACACTGGACAGTATTTTTTTGAGGGGTCGGGAGGATGGAACTGGGCTTTTGGGCCTCACCTGGAGATGCTCAGAGGTTACTCTGTGTTTGAGGATTTGCATCCTGGCAGTGCTTGGGGGACTATATAACATGCCAGGGATCAAACTTGGGTTGGCCATGTGAAGGGTAAATGTCTTATGCACCTTACTATGTCTCTGGCCCCTGAGGAGTGTTCTAAGGCTTTTTACATATCACATCATTTAGTTCTCAGAATTTTATGAAATACTGCTCTTCATGAAATAAAGGCCCTTTACCCTAAATAGATGAACTAATTTTTCCAAGGTTACCTACATTCACAGTTGTTGGAGATGGGAATTAAGTCAAGTACACAATTTTTCATTCATATAAAACTGAAATAAATTTAAATGAAGAAAAAAGAAACTAAATAGGAAGTATCACTGTATCACTGTCATCCCATTGATCTTCAAATTACTTGAGCAGGCACCAGTAACGTCTCTATTCCTCCCAGCCCTGAGATTTTAGCAGTCTCTTCTTACTCATCTTTTTCCAACAATCAGAAGCTCTTTCAGGGTCAGGGGAATGAGACCTGTTGTCATTACTGTATTTGGCAAATCGAATATGCCACAGGGAGCTTGCCAGGCTCTGCCCGTGCAGGCAGGATATTCTCAGTAGCTCGCTGGGATCTCCGAGAGGCATATATTTATATATTTTTCTCTATGACCTGATGCCTACTGTCTGAACCCCATCAGATATGGTGTATTAATTGTGGAAAATGGGTAGGAAGTGTCTTATAATGTGTCACGTGGCAGCAAAGGTCCAGAAAGCGGCTTGGAGTGTGGCAGTGGTTGGGTAGTCGAGGTCGACTGCCAGGGCTGGGTCCCTTGGGGTGGGCAGGGCTCTCAAACAGGAAATACAGATTGTTAACTTGGCACTGGAGTTATATGGCATGGATTTCTCTGTAGTGTAATATGCTTCCTAGACATAACCATTCAAATTCTATTTTTCTATAATATTTCAATACACCTTAGGGATATTTCTACTGCACTAATTTTTCCCCCTATAATTATGTCTTTAGTCAAATGTAACTTTACATGAAACATAGTCTTGTCAGACTAAAGTCAGAGTAAAACAAATCCCCTTGTACCTGTGACACATAGTAATTATCAACACATGGTCAATCTTGTTTCATATATTTTGAAAATATACAAATAATGAAGTATTCTAAAGCAAATATTCACATACTAGTATCAGCAATCTTTTTCTTGATAATAGGATTTTTTTAGTTGTTGGTTTGTTTGATTAGGTATTTTGGGTAGCCCAGAGTGCATGGTAGCTCCTCCTGGCTCACTGCTCTCAGGTCCCTCCTGAGTGGTACACACGTGATCAATGATAGAGTGTCAGAGATCAAACCAGGGCCTCCCGCATGCAAAGCATGTCCTCCAAACTCATCTTCCAGCCCATATATTCAACAATCTTTATTCCTAAGAGCATTTCAGTGTATCTGAAATGTCTATGATTCCATTCTTTCAAGTAAATTCAGTAGCAGTTACAATGAATAGTTTTAAGAGGAGCTTTTGTTATTAAACATATATCTACTGATTCGCCCAAGATAAGAGATGCATGCTGAAAGTAGACTATAGACCGAACATGATTGCCACCCAGTGCCTCTTTTGCAAACCACAGTACCCAAAAGGAGAGAGAGAACAAAAGGGAGTGCCCTGCCACAGAGGCAGGGTGAAATGGGAGGATGGGGGGAGGGATACTGGGATTGGTGGGGGTGGACAATGGGCACTGGTGGAGGGATGAGTACTTGATCATTGTATAACTGGGACCCAAGCACAAAAATTTGTAAGTCTACAACTGTACTTCATGGTGTTTCACTAATAAAAAAAAAAAAGGATCATTTTCATTGGCCTTGGGGCATTTTAAAAAATTTCCTTTTCATTTATTGATTCAGTAGTTATTCAAGAATAACAATTATTTCATTGAATTTTATTAAATTTGATTAAATCTTTACATGTTTAAAATGAAAAAAAACACATATCTACTGAGCTGGAGCCGGTACTCTGGATAAAGTGCTTGCCTTCCTCTTGCCCATCCCAGTTTGACTCTGGGTACCCAATATGGTTCCTCAAGACTACCAGGAGTGATCCCTGAGTGTACAGCCAGGTGTAAGCCCTGAGTACACAACCAGGTGTAAGCCCTGAGCACAGCCAGTTGTGGTCCACACCTCCCATCACCCCAATCCCCCCAATATACACATATATGAGTGTATATATGTATATATATATAACACACACCCCAATAAATAACACCAAAATTAATTTCTCAAAGTTTTCCACCTAATCTCTATATCATATATTCTTGAAGACAGGATAACATCTTAGTTACTACGTTGCATTAGGAATTATATTTCAATTTGAAAAAAATCTTTTACACACTTTGAGAAAATTAGAAGTTTTGTGCCTAGCATGCTGAGAAGTGTTATTTTCAAGGGTAAACATGAACAAACATAAAGGTAGAAACAAGTAAATCCCAAAATACCGGTTTCTCTCCCAGCACGTCAGGCTCCCCTTTGCTGGACCCAGAACTGGCATCGTCTTCATCAGAACTGCTGAGGACTTCCTCCTCATCGGAAGGAAGGTCACCAAGACCAAGGTCCATATCATTCTGCCTCTCCTGGGATGCACCAGAACAGCTTTAAGAGAAAGAATCACATTGGTCACCTTCAGTAACACAGTATATGCTAACAACAACAACAACAAAAAAAAATAAAATCAACCACAGTCTGCATTTCATGAAAGTAAGGGCTGGAGCAATAGCACAGTGGGTAAGGCTTTTGCCTTGCACGTGGCTGACATGGCCAACCCATGTTTGATTCCTCCGTCCCTCTCGGAGAGCCCAATAAGCTATGGAGAGTATCTCACCTGCACAGCAAAGCCTGGCAAGCTACCTGTGATGTATTCAATATGCCAAATACAGTAACAATAAGCCTCAC
>JAOXYA010498073.1:0-14777 GCA_028565675.1 Sorex palustris | reverse complement strand
CTCAGGGCTAGGATGAAGGAGACGTTACTGGGGCCTGCTCGAAACAATCGACGACTAACAGGATGATCTGTGATCTGTGATCTGTGATTTTGAACAGCTCACATCTCCTGTACCAAATACTAGTATTCTAGGAACACAATAAGCGCCTCGACCTGGGTAAGGAGGAAGGTCTCTCGGCCAGAGGGGTCTCCAGTTGAGCCTGTAGGGTCTCTTCCTGTCCCTGAGTGTTTCCTTGGTGCATCAGAAAGGCAAGCACCAGTGTGCTCCCCGCCAAGGTAGACAGTGGGAAAGGAGGCTTCTTTATTGTAGAACCACAAATATTGTCATGTCACAGCCAAAGGGAAAGAATACGGATAAATATGTGGACCTTCAAACACCCAAGGGACAAGAGGCAGATCATAAACTCAAGCGAGAAACAAAAGGTGTGTTTGACTTAAAACCGCTTTTATCCTACTTCTTACTGCCTCAATCCAGCATTCTCTGGTCTCCTTTGACACCAAGAAAGTAGACACATCCCTCCCTCTGTGCCAGCTGGGAAGAGGCCACGTCACAGAATAAGGGTCACAGGGGAAAGCCGTGGGGGGAAGCCGAGGCTCGTGGCGTCTGAGCAGGGCAGTCACTGCCCACGTGCACGAGGCCTTGCAGGGAGGAGGGAATGAGCGTTCCAGGGGCCCAGACAGCGCCCACTCTGCCCTCCTCAGCTCGAAGGACCCCACACGCTGTTTAGGTTATATTTTTCCTCACGATCTTTAACCAGGGTAGTTACTTCAAGTTACTTGAAGATGGAAATGGATTTTCCACCGGTCAAAACTTCCTTCCCACTGACCTTCCGAGACGATCTTAGGGACTTTCCTCGGTAAGTACAGCTCAAAGACCTGGACGTTACTTTCAAGCAAACACAAAGCTACGAGAAGACAGAGAAGACAAGGAGCCTCCCCGCCCCCCATCAGCCCTCAGTTCTCTCTCAGCCTCAGGAGAGGCCACTGGACATGGCAGAGCAAGTAGGGCCACAGCAGGAGACCACCGACAAGAGACACCCCCCAGGAAGGCCCGGGCCCATGGGGGGTGAGGGAGGGGGGATGTCACTGCACACCCAGCTCCTGTGCAGACGGGAGCCGGAGGCCAGCCTTCACCCCGTGGGCAAGGAGATGCTCGTGACTGCCCTCCGCAGGTGGGTCAGCGAGCAGCAGGTCACCTGGGGCACTTTGGGGGGGGGGGGGGAACCCAGTGTCCCTCCCCTTCCTTCCCAAAGTCTGAAGCCACTTCCTGGGCACCAGGAGGTTTGCAGGGAAGAGGAAACAAGTGCTGAGGACGAGCACGTGGACTCGGGAACACACCTGGGTCTCCGTCACTCGGGCAGGAAGGCAACAGAGCCGACAGCCCCTGAAGCCACAACCCCTCCCCCGAATCAGGCAGCGGGGCTGGAACGGGGTCCGGGCAAGGGTGTGGTGAGCTGGCGTGAGTCATGCCAGGGGTAGTCACATCAAGTTACTTGAAGATGGAAATGGATTTTCCACCGGTTAAAACTTCCTTCCCGCTGACCTTCCGAGACGATCTCAGGGACTTTCCTCAGTAAGTACAGCTCAAAGACCCGGACCTTAGGGTCACAGGCCACTGAAGCACAAGATCGGACCACATCCAGATGCCACCAACGGAGCAAATCGTTCCGACTGCGAAGACTTAGGAAGGTGTTATACTTAATACGGAAAAGCCATGAAGAAAGGAAAATGAATACTGAGGCCCCAGTGCTGTTGGGAATGACCTGGCCAGGATTGTACGGCAGCCTCTACAACCACGCCAGCCCAGCGAGTACGGGCGCCAGAGAGAGTTCAGGGGTGACGGCACCAGCCTGGCATGCAGCTCAATCCACTGCCATCCCCGGCAACTCAGGCCCCCAAGCACAGGAATGGGAACAGCCCCCGAGTGCCACCTGGTGTGGCCCAGAAACAAAAAAACGAAACAAACAAAAACCCACAAGTGATCGTGAATATGCAAGAACACGGAAAAAAAGCGTTTCAGCAAGGAAATGTAAAAACGACCACAGGCGAATCTCAGAAGAGGAAAAGCGGAGTAAGAAAAAAATCCAACAAAGAATTTGCTTCCTAGCAGAATGGAGAGACAGAAGAAAGATGCAGTGAACAAGACGATGAGCAACAGAAATTTCCACCTGAATGAGAGACAAGGAGACTGAACCAAAATGCCCAGAGCAAGGACGCGGGCCCTGCGCTGAGTCGCCTGGCTCAGGGGTGGTGCCACGGCAGAGGGTGACGGGCATGCCCGGCTAGGACGGTCCTTCTCCCCACGGTAGGAAATGCGGAGCTGTTCCTCCTGGTCTGAAGGGAGACCGTCGCGAAGCTCCCTGGAAGGCCAGAGCCACAGCAGGGCGGGAAAAGCCCCCGCCTCCACGCAGCCCACCCGGGTCGGATCCCCAAACACCCTCCGGGGTGGTCCCCAGCTCCGACTGCGGGAAGGGAATGCTCGCGTCCCAAACAAGCCACGACGGAGGTTACAGATCGGTTTGGAATTGACAGGATCCAAAACTCTTTCCAAATATCAAAATCCGAAAATCAGAATGTTCAATTCCACTTTATCTATAGAGAATTTTTTTTCCTCAAACTGAGTCAGTTTCCTGACCAACGGTTTCCAACAGCCTCCTTCTTTCCGATGGCATTTATCATTGACTTCGTCAGTTCATCGATGATTAACCTGGTGGAGCACCTGAGTCTTGACTCAAACAAATGCTTATTGAGCACTGAATAAAATCATATTGCGCGTTTCACCAGAAGGTCTAAATGTTACACTTTCGTCTGTTGCCTTACCTGCAGTTCTTTGTATCTATCTTGGAAAGAAACGGCCTCTTGTTCTTTCTCCTTAAGGAAATCTTTTTCTAAGACACCGTGCTTTTCCAGCAATGATTCTACATCCTGAAAGAAAATTTCAAGCATAAACAGTTAATGGCCAAGGGAACAAAATATTCATATTTTAAATATTTCTATTTTATAACAGTTTATGTAACATGTAATTGTTTCTATAATATATAATAGTATAATATAATGGAATAAAATATTTATATTTTATAACAGTTAATGGAATAGAATATTTTTTTATTCGGTGAACATACCAGAAAATACTTAGTAAGGAAAAACCACATCGAAGTGCAGGGTAAAGTCTACCAATTTACAGGCTGCATTTCTCACTCTTCTCCACATGATTATCAGAAGTCAACACTAAAGTGATTTTCCTCTAATAAATGAGTCAGGGCATCTAGACTACCTGCAATCACTATACTCTTCCCTTCTCTGCACCTTCCAGAGACATAAGCAAGAGCCACCTGTGACAGCAGCTGTGCTCCCCAGGGACCCACCGTGCCCTGAGCACAGGCCCCTGGGCCCAGCCAGTGCTGACAACTGACAACTGCAGAAAAAAAAAAAAAAACCACGTGCTCGCTCTCCGAGGTAAGGAAAAGCGAAGAGGTCCAGCTACACGCGGACAGAGCTTTAAACTCACATGCTGAGTGGCAGATTTCTTATTGCAAGTTTTCTTATTTAAGTTCACATAAATGTGAACTTAAACTTCCGAGGCCAAGGGTACCATCTTCCGCGAACGAGCTGTAACCGGGAAGTAGAATTCTACCAAATTTTCAACCTAAGAAGGCAGGCATTCCATTTCTGTCTTCCTGTTCCATCTTGTAGCCAAGATCTGACTCGAGGCCACATGCACAGGAAGGTTCTCCCTGCCACGGTGGGAGATCCCTGCCACTCTGCCAGATCCCTGCCATGGAGCTCGATCCATACCACTGAGCCAGATCCCTGCCACTCAGCTAGATCCCTTCCACTCAGCTAGATTTCTACCACGTAGCTAGATCCCTACCATGGAGCTAGATCCCTGCCACAGAGCTCTAGATCCTTTTCACTCAGCCAGATCCCTGCCGTGGAGCTAGATCCCTGCCACTCAGCTAGATCCCTACCATGGAGCTAGATCCCTTGCCCCCAGCTAGATCCCTCCTATTCAGCTGGATCCCTACATAAGGCTATACCTCTACCACAGAACTAGATCCCTTCTACTCAGCCAGATCCCTACCACAGGCCTAGATCCCTGCCACAGAGTGAGATCCCTTCCACTGATCTGGATCCCCAGCCCAACAATTTTTTTTCGCCAAGGCAAACGCAAACATACCTTTTTAATTCTCAGTTTTTCTTCTTCAGAAACTTTGAGTTTCATTTCCAGGCTGGAGATCTTCTGTTGCAGCTGTGCGTTTGAGGCGTTGACCCCAGGGTCCTCAGAGCCGTCCCCGAGAGCGATCGCGCCATTACTTTTCTCATCAGTCAGGCCCAGTGGAAAAAGTGAGATGTCCAGATGAGTGTGTGTTGACTGCTGCATCTAAACCACATTTTGAAAAATACACAAGGGGGGAAAGTTTACACTATACCAGTAATGAAAACATCCAAGGGTACCAGAAACCGCATTTGAAAATAGGGTTGCAGCAAAGGGTCTGTGATTATTTCACCCTTTAAAGTAAATCAACCAAAGACCTCAAACTGTTACAACAACCTGATCCTTGCAGGAAAAGTATAAAATTTCCTCTAAACTTTAGCGTGTCTAAAGCATTTCTCATTCTTGCAAGCACTCAAAAACATTTTCTCACCCTTGAGAGTATACAACTAAGTATGCTGATATTCACCAGTTTTCATTTATACACACACCCACAGTGTGTGTGTATATATATATATATATTGCTTTTTGGGTCACACCCAGCAATGCTCAGGGGTTACTCCTGGCTCTGCACTCAGGAATTACACCTGGCAGTACTTGAGGGACCATATGGGATTCTGGGAATCAAACCTGGGTCGGCCGCATGCAAGGCAAATGTCCTACCCACTGTGCTATCACTCCAGCCCCACCCACAGTATATTTTAAGTTTCAAATAAGTGTACCAATACTCTAAATTTGATCACCACTTCCTCATAAACACAACAGGTGATCCAAGGGGTCAAAGAACCCTCTGGAATCAGAACCAACTCCAGCATCCAACCCAATATCTGGACCAACAGATACTTGAACGAACAAACCTCAGAAGTGCAAGGTTGGATTTTTAACTTAAACCCAGGGTCAGAAGACAGGGCAGCAGACAGAATCCTTGCCGTGCACGAGCCAATCCGGCTCTATCGCCAGGGCCCCACCAGGAGTGATTCCTGAGTGCAGAGCCAGGAGTAAGCCCTGAGCAAGGCTGGGAAGGCCTCAAACCCAAAAACAAATGAAACCTAAAAATAAAGCCTTCAACACAATTTCCGTGATTGCTCTAATACCTGAAAAGCCTACAGTTTGGTTTCTGAAAAGAGCAAATACTGTTTTATGAGGACTTTTCCTTTGATGTCATAGATCTCAGATGCAAAGCTGAGTTACTTTTAATAAATGAGAAAATCCAGCCGCATTCTGGTATCTAAAGTTATTTAGACCTCCGGCAACTGCGGATAAAACAACGTACCCTTCCACTCTTCTAAATATGAGAAGAATATGCACACACAAAAAAATTTTCAGATATACTACCCGTGACGTATCCGATATGACAAACACAGTAACAGCAAGTCTCACAATGGAGACGTTACTGGTGCCCGCTCGAGCAAATGGATGACAGTGCTGCTAAATCAGAAACACTTCGACGAAATCATCAACACACACACACACACACACACACACACACACACACACACATTGCAACGCTGGGGGTACAATCCAGGGGCCCCCGAGCCGGCCTGCTCTCGACTGCGCACCTGGGCTTTCGGAGGAGTCTGGCTGAGAATGCTGCTCTCGGCATGGGTGTTCTCCGGTGAGGGGGCGGGCTCGGACAAGAGGCGGCCGACCTGGGCAGGACGCTCATGACCCAGGACGAGTGCGGGAGAGGCTGGAGAGAGATGGGCTCCAGGAACTGCAGGCAAACACACCGACAAAGGGAGGTTACGGCACGGCGGAGATCACCGAGGCCTGGGGCGGCAGCTGGCAGGCGGGAGGCAGGGGAGAGGCAGGCCCTCTCTGAAACCCCCGACGCCCCGAGGTTACCCCGACACCCGTGACACTAACACAACCCGCCACCGCCACAACCAAGCAACTCCTTGACGTCTTCGTGTTCGCACAGGAACACGGGGCCGGGAGACCGTTGCCACCAGCTGATCTGCATGTTCTCTCAGCAGTGAGCCTGAGAGAGACTCGCCCAGCTCTGGGGGGAGGGGGAGGGCGTGAGTGAACTGGGGGTGCAGAGGGACAGAGGCCCCCCGTGAGGAGCGCCCAGGCTGACAGACGCGGGCAACCGTCTCTCTTATTAACGTAGGCTGCCACGGACAAGATGTTCGGGCCAAAGTGAATTTTCTGCTGGCGGGATTATTTCTCCAGGAAATAACACAGGATCGTTCCGTACGTGGTTTCGCAACAAGACATTCGAGTGTGACGAGGGTTCGGACACAAAGGTCAGGAGAGAAAAGCCAATTTCCAAGCATGAAAAATGACAACAGAGATGAGGGCGAGATAAAGACGCTAGATTTGCACCACGGCATTCTCCAATGTCCTTTCTGAACGTTCGCGCGCGCTTGTATTGTGTGTTTTAGTGCTTACGCGGGTTCTGTCGGCAGCAGCCGGGCCTGCACCTAGTTCATTAGGCCCTTTGTTCCACGCCACCCACAGGGTGACGACTAAGGAGTTCTGCCACAGACACTGCGAAGGCCGGTGGGCACAAATACACTCACGCCTACCACTGTGTGCAGGCGCCCCCGGGACCACCTCACTGCCTCACACCTACTTGGAACCAGCCGCCACCCTCGCAGGCAGCTCCTTCCCTTGGCCTTCCCCCCACCCCGACTCCTGCCCGCTGCCCGCCAACACGTCACTCCATCTCCCTGCCATCTCCTGCTCGGCCTTCTCCATCTGGCCTTCCGTGGCCTCGTTCCTACGCCTCCCGATATTCATGTGTGCTTGCCACTTTCAACTCCCAGTATTTAAATGACCAGCTAGAAACGCTGCTGTGGCATCCAGGCCCCAGGAGTGCCCAGCCTTACCCGGCATCTTAGGAGAAGCCCCTGGGTGGTGGCATGTTCCCCATCCTGGTCAACAGAGCATCGGTCACCTCCTGGCTCCGGCCAGTCACGCTGCCAGGGCAATGTCCTCCCCGGGACATGACACGGGCGGCTCCTCTGTGACCTCACAGTGGTGCTGCAGGCAGGAGGGTCCACCCCGGCAGCCCCGGGGGGCAACTCTGACTCGGAGAAACAGGCAGCCACGGAGCTTAGCTCAGCGTTTCTCCGCCAATTTCCGCCCATGGTCCCCTCCCGACTCGTCTCCTTCCTGGGCCCCTTTCCCACCAACTGGCCCCAAGGGCTGCGCTGTGCACCCCATTTACACAGTTTCCACCCGGGCCCCTCGGAATATCCTGGGGCCCCCAGGGAGCCCTATGGCTACCGGCTGAGAAACCAAATCATGGAGATCCATTATCCACCCAAACGCGAGATAATTTTCATTTCCCAATGGCAACAAAGCATCCATTTCCTAAAATACAATAATTGAGATATTATCTATCAACCCATGGGACACATTTAAAGCAGTGATCAGAAAAATACAGCCTCGGGGCTGGAGCAATAACACAGCACGTAGGGTGTTTGCCTTGCAAGCGGCCAACCCGGGTTCGATTCCCAGCATCCCATCTGGTCCCCTGAGCACCGCCAGGGGTGATTCCTGAGTACAGAGCCAGCAGTAACCCCTGTGAATCGCCGGGTGTGACCCAAAAAAGGAAAAAAAATACAGCCTCAACATTTCAATCAATAAAATCTCTGTGACATTTGAGCCATACTCCCACCCCTCCATGAATCAAACTCTTAGTTCAAACACTCAAACAGAAACAGCAAAGAAAATTCAACAATAAGGGAAATAAAGACAGGCACCAGAGTAAATTTAGAAAATCTGTCTAATTAATCAAACTCCAAAAAAGTGAATAATGCACTTATTGACAAATAAAAGACGGAATAAAAATATAAAAGTTGGGGCTGAAGCAATAGTACAGCAGGTAGAGTGTCTGCCTTGCACACGGCCAACCCAGTTTCGATCCCCAGCATCCCATATAGTCCCCCAAGCACCGCCAGGAGGAATTTCCCAAATGCAGATCCAGGAGTAACCCCTGAGCACAACTTGGGTTACCCCAAGAGTCATATATAGATAGATAAATTACAAATATACAAAATTTAAGCCACAAGGGAAACATAATTAAAACAAGAAACACTTCTACAGAGTTCTAAGTAAATAAATTGAAGTTTTGCACAAATTTGTAGTTTACAAAAAGATCATATGATTAAGGCTTAGAAATTATGTGTGTGTGTGTGTGTGTGTGAGAGAGAGAGAGAGAGAGAGAGAGAGAGAGAGAGATATGAGGGACTAAGGTGTTTGCCTTGCAGGGGGCAAACCTGGAACCAGCTGGAACTCCATGCCACCAGATATGCCCCAAATGCCCCCACACACACCCCCAAATTAAAAAAATTTAAGAATAAATTCCACCCAAATTATTTACAATACATAATTAATCCCTGGGTTGGAGCAATAGCACAGTGGGTAGGGCGTCTGCCTTGTGCGCAGCCGACCCAGGCGACCCGGGTTTGATTCCTCCACCCCTCTCGGAGAGTCCAGCAAGCTACCGAGAGTATCCCGACCGCACAGCAGAGCCTGGCAGGCTCCCCGTGGCGTATTCGATATGCCAGACACAGTCACAACAGGTCTCACAATGGAGATATTACTGGTGCCCACTCAAGCAAATCAATGAACAACGGGAGGACAGTGCTACAGTGCTATGTAATTAATCCCAGTCCTCAAAGACCTGAGTGCTGAAAAGAAGAAAAGCTTCATTAGCATTACATACCTTCCACATAATATCAGTAACTATGCTTGATAAAAGAAAACAGAAAAATTAGAGATTGTAGAATCACATATTAATAACAAGGTGGCATTGTCAGTGATATACTGATAAGCAGAACTGAACAGCAGACTGAGAAAACAATATGCACACGCTCCAGGAAATCAAGGCTGACTCACTGCTACAGAATTGAGGGAACGTGCTAGAACCAGATTAAAGAAGAACATTATGTGATTATCTCCAAGCCTCTGACAATGCTTTTAATTTATCAAGTGCCATTTCTGTTAAAAACTCAAATAGGAATTGGTGGGACATTTTCTTAATATTATAAAACATCGAACTCAAGTTAGCACATTACCTACTGGAGAAAAACCAAAGGCATTTCCCCCCCAAATCCAGAGCCATCAAAGGACCTAACGAACACCATACCATTTAAAACTGTGCCAAAGGCATGAGCCTTTGCAATTAAATAAATAAAAGCCAAAAGACAGAAGATGCGTTATTTGGCAAAATGCAAATATATGTTAAAGAGAAATAAACCCAAGGTGACAGAAAACGACTGTTCCCACAAGCAACGAAGGAAAACAAAATAATTAGGAATAATTTTAGCAGGAATCATGAGGAAAACTCGGAAAGATAAAAGAACACCTTTGAGGGACCCAGGCTTGGGCCACACCCAGCAGCACCCTGGGTTTCCCTAGTGCCCTGTGCTCAGGGATCACTTCCGGGAAGATTCAGGACAGCAAAGCTGGGTCTGCAGCAAGGCAAGCTCTCTACCCACTGGGCTACCTCTCCAGGCCCCAACACACTTCTTAAAGCCTAAAAGGTAGATAAGAATGAAGTTCAAACTAACCCTTGTAATGGGATATGGTTCGATTCGGGGAATCAGGAAATGAGGCTGAAACTCCACTCTGTGCGGGGGTCCCACTGAGCTGTGATGACAAGGGAGGCCCAAGGTCACAAGGCTGGACAACGACCTTTAAAAAGACATTTATCGGCAAGCAATTGGGCCTACAAATTAAAGGCACAGCCGTATTTCCACCAGACAAACTAGATTTCAAACTGAAAGGGGAACTAGGAGATCAGAGTGAGTATTAAATAATAGTTAAGTGCTCAATGCATCACTAGGATTAATACCCATTAGCACAGGCGCACCAGAGGATCACCAAAACACAGGAAGAGACACCTAAGACACCCAAAGAAAGCCCTTGAAATCCCACTCTTCTCACCGGAAACCAGCAAGGATTGGACAGACTGAGCTTCATCGCTTATAAGAGTCTCAACCCCGAAAAAGACCAACTCCACATTTTTCTCCAGCACACATGAAACGTTCTTGAGGTCAGACCACATCACGGAACACAAAATAACTGTCAATAAGGTCATGAAGATTGAAATCGTATAAAGTATCTTTTCGGATCACAGCTGGATGCTAGAAATCAACCACTGAAAACAAAGCTGGGAAAAAAACTCAAACATCTGGAAACAAAACAACATTCTACTAACAAACTCTTGGGTCAGTGAGGAAACCGAAGACACAGACTTGGAAAGTTTCTGGACACGAACGAGAATGAAGACACAAGTCATGAAGGCGGCAGCGGGCGTGCAGGGCAGCCGTCGGCAGAGGTCACTGCATTTCGGCTTCTACTGGAACCAAGAAAACCCTCCAAGAATCAGAGCAGCCTCACGCCTAACAAAGACAATGATTATCAAAGTCGGCAGGTGGGAGGAAGCAACAAAATTATAAACAAATGGAAAACCAGAAGACAAAGTGAAAGGTCAAGTCAGTGGACAAACACAACTGATAAACCCTGCATTAGACTTCAAAAATAAAAAAAAAGAGAGAGAGAGAGAGAAAAGACCTAATAAATCGGTTCAGAAATGGGGAGGGGGTGTGCAAGATGAGACTGAGAATCTGCCCTGCAGTCATGAGACCTAGGGTTTGATGCCGAGCCTGAGCCCACGAGCCAAACGTAGCCCCACACTGTAAGCACCACACCCACGCGTGGACTGTCCAAGCACATCCCGAGGAGTGTGTGTAAGCAACCCAACTGAAGTGTGTGACTGTGGGTCCTTACAACAGCAGAGGAAGGGTGAGAGAGAAGAAAATTCACAACAGAAAACACAGAGATAGAGAATTTTAAGAAATCCTTTGTATTTCTATATTCTGCTAACAACTTTAGGCCACGAAGTTGGAGAGCCCAGTGTGGAAAAGGACGATTCTTGAGACTCACCAAACCTCTCTGAATAAGAAAGCTACAGAAAACCTGAACAGACCAGTAACAGCCAACAAAACTGAAACAGAAGTCAAGATATCCCCAAAAACAAAAGCTAAGGTTTAGGTAGTTTTACTAAACCTTCAAAGATTGCCTATGAAGCTGTCCTTCTCAAGTTCTTCCCAAAAAAACAAAAAGGGAATTCTTCCAGAAGCATCTTATGGTAGCATGAGACCCCATTACCCTGGATACCGAGGAAGAACACACATGATCAACAGCCCTAATAAACAAACATGCAGAGATGCGCCACGAAATAGCAGCCAACTGATTCGACCAAACATTACAAGGACTGTACCTCAGAGCCAAATGAAAGGAACTCCAGGGACGAAGGGCCAGCCAGGACACATACACAAATCAACCAGTGCAATGCCACACCAATAGAAAAAAAGAGAACGTTCATGCAATAATGTCAACCGATGCTGAAGAACCTTCTGACAAGATGCAGTATCCATTTACAATAAAGACACTCAACGGGGCTGGAGACAGTGCACAGCAGGGAGGGCACCTGTCTTGCACGTGGCCAGCTGGTTCATCCCGGAAACCCAGATGGTCTCCCCAGCACAACAGGAGTGATTCCTTAAGGCAGAGCCAGGAGTGACCCCTGAGCATCACCAAATCTGGCCCAAAAGAAAAAAAAGGAAAAATATCTCTCAACTAACTTGGGCTAGAAAGAACCTACCTCAACAAGCCCCCTAACAAAATCCACCTACAAGAAGCCAGCAGCTAACATAACTCAATTCTAAAATCTAAAGAAAGAAGACAATTCCTCTCAGATACAGCACAAGACAACAATATTTAGTCTCGCCACTACTGTCCAATACAGCATGTGAAGTACAATCCAAAGCAACTGGGCAAGAAAAATTAAGAAAACCCAAATGGAGACGTAAAATTTTCACAATTTGAGGACAGCATAATAATGAACATAGAAAACCTCCACTCCACTAACTACTGGGAAAACAGACCAGAGGTTCCCAAACTTATTTGGCCTACCAACCCCTTTTCAAAAAAAAAAAGAAAAAAATTTCACTCAGTGCCCCCTGGAAATTGGCCTTCTAATTTAAGCAAACAAACAGAAAGAGCCCCCAGCTGTCCCTGAGGCAGAGACCACTCCCCAGAATCATTGAGGGGACTGAAAGGGGTAGGCTTTCTCACCCACCCTGGGAAAGACTGCAGCCGATCAGTAAAGGAGCAGGCTATATAATCAATACACAAAAATACTCCGCACTTCTTATAGAGAGAATGAGCTAGAAGAAACAGACCAATAATCCAATCTCAGTGAAAGTGCCTAGGAATCAATAAGGAAGCTGAAAGACACACAAACTAACTGTCACTTGCTGTTCACAGAAAGAGAAGACACGTTCCATTACAGCCCAAATGGGTCCCCCCTTCAGGCGACCACCCTGCCCTCTGGGCTCCACAGACGCAATGCATCACTCCAGTGGTGTTCTTCAAGAAAACAGGAAAAACATTGCTAGACCTCAGAGAGCCAGAACAATCCTGAAGGAAAAAAGAGAGGAGGTATCGTGTCCCTTGAAAGCATCCCATAGCGCTTCAGCATCTGACGTGGGATTAGACCCAACAGGCCAGTGGAGCAGAACTGTGAGCCCAGACACAAACCCTTATTATATCTGATTTATCACAGAGCAGATAAGTTTGTGTATAGAGAGTTTACGAGAGAGAAAAGTCTCTTCAAGCAAAGTTGCCATAAAAACTGGAAATCCTTATACAGAAGCAAGAAGCTGGATCATTACCTCACACTGTGCAGTCACGTGAGCGCAGAATGAATTAAGAACAGGCCAGGTCACTGGTACAGCGAGTGAGCGGGGCATGTGCCTCCTGGTTTGACCCCTCACCCCGACCTGGTTCCCCAAGGCTGCCGGGAGTGATCCCTGAGCACATCTGACTGGGGCCCAAAACCAAAACACAAAATGTAAAGGCTCAGATGTTATAATGGAAACTGTTATATAAATTAAGGAAATGAAGGGAAAAACTCCGTGATATTGTCTTTAGTGCTGTCTTGGTTGACTCGGTTCCATGTATAAGGAAGATAAAAACCAAAGTAAATAAATCTGATTACACAGACCCAAATAGGTCCTGAACAGTCAAAAGAATGATCACTAAGACAAGACATCCCCCTGAATGGGAGAAAGCACTTGTACACCGTACATGTGACAAAGGGCTAACACCCAAAATGTGTGAAGCACTCGTAAACGCAACAACAGCAAAAAAATCAACACCATCAAAAAATGGACAAAAGGTACTGAAGAGACACTTTTCCAAAGAAAACGTAAAGATACCCAAAGGACACATGAAAAAAATATATATTCATCATCACTTACTATCAATGAAGTGTAAATCAAAAGTGACCATTAGATAACAGCCCCGCCCCTGTGAGCATGGTCTGTGTTAAAAGTCACTGTCTTCCTGTTGTTCATCAATTTGCTTGTGCGGGCCCAGTAACGTGGTGAGACTTGTTACTGTGTCTGGCATATCCAGTATGTCATGGGTAGCTTGCCAGGCTTTGCGGTGCAGGCGAGATACTCTCAATAGCTTGCCGGGCTCTCTGAGAGGGGTGGAGGAATCAAACTCAGGTCAGCCATGTTGGCTGGGTGCAAGGCAAACGCTCTACCCTCTGTCAGAAACCTGAAATCTTGGTGGGACGTGTAGAGAGAGGAACTCCCCTTCCCTGTTCGTGGCACGTGAGGCTGCGTGGCCCCCAAGGAAAGCAATACGGAGGTTCCCCCAAAAACTGCAAATAGAACTACCACATGATCCAAAACCTACAACGAACTAGAGCAAACAGATATACTCACATCTATGCTCACTGCAAGGTTATTTACAATAACCAAACTCTGGAAACAACCCAACTTCCCAGGGGCAGATGAATGGAGAGAGACGTTGTGGCCTATCCATAAACAACAGAACACCACTAAATGCTAGAACAAATTAAATGTTGCGTTTTCCTGCGGAGCAGATGGAACTGGCTCAAGTCATGACTGGGGAAGGAAGGAGAAAGGCAGCAAACGGAAAATACCAGATAATCTCACTCCTGTGCGGGATACAGAGAAACCAAGCCAGGGAAGAGAGTGCCCAGGGACACCAGGCTGAGACGCTGGTGGTGGCCAGGCTGTGTGGGGGAGGCGGCGTGGCCAGAAGGCCCCACTGGACTGAGGAGGGGGCATAGCGGGGCTTTGGTGGTGGGCAGAGTGTGGCAACAACGTTCCTTCAAAGTGCATAGAACTTCGCATCTTGGAGACTAATACCGTATCAAAAATATTAAAAGTCAAATTAAAGCCTTTTCAAAGGTGTGATGCCTGTCCACCAGCTTTAATGCCAACTGATATTCATGACATGCATACCAGAGCAACACTTTCAATAAAAACTAAGGGGCTGGAGCAATAGCACAGCGGGCAGGGCGTTTGCCTTGCACGTGGCCAACCCGAGTTCGATTCCCAGCAACCCATATGGTCCCCTGAGCACCGCCAGGAGTCATTCCTGAGTGCAGAGCCTGGAGTAATCTCTGTGCATTGCCAGGTCACAAATCAAATCACAAATCATCCTGTTAGTCATCGATTGCCTCGAGCAGGCCCCAGTAACGTCTCCTTCATCCTAGCCCTGAG
>JAOXYA010498051.1:0-14778 GCA_028565675.1 Sorex palustris | reverse complement strand
ACCATCATGGATAATATTCCTCCCGCCCCTATCCCCCCCCATCCCACCCTGCCTCTGTTGCAGGGCGATCCCTTGTGTTCTCTCTCTCCTTTTGGGTGTTGTGGTTGCAGCCCTAATCTTAGTCCTGCTCCGATCCCAGCCTATTCCAAACCTAAAGGCTGTCCCCAACGCCAGCCCTAGCCTAAATCTAACACTTAACAACCTAAATTTAACCTAACACCCTTAACCTTAACCTAGTCCTAACCCTAACCTTAATCCAAACCCTAACGCTAACCCTCACCCTCACCCTAACCCTAACACTTAACCCTAACCCTAACGCAAGCCCTAATTGTAACTCCAACTCTTAACACTTACCACTAGCCCTAACACTTAACCCTAACCCTAAGACTAACACTAACTCTCTCACCCTAACCCTAACTCTAACACTTAGCCTTAACCCTAACATTTACCCCTAACCCTAACACTTTAACCTAATGGTAACTCTAACCCTAACCCTAACCCTAACCCTAATCCTAACCCTTAACCCTAATCCTAACACTAACTCGAACACTTAGCCCTAACCATAACCCTAACACTTACCCCTAACCCTAACACTTAACCCTAATATTAACTCTAACCCTAACCCAAACCTTAACCCTAACACTTAACCCTAACCCTAATCCTGACACTTAACCTTAACTCTAACCTTAATGCTAACTCCAACCCTAACCCTAACCCAAACCCTAACCCTGACAAATAAACCCTGACCCTAACTCTAACCCTAACCCTAACTATATGCTATTACAAACCTCACTCTAACCTTAACCCTACTCTAACCACAGGTCTAGCCCAAACCCTTCCACAACCTGAAACCCAATCCTAACCCCAACCATAAGAACATCCCTGACGCTAAACTTAACCCCAATCCGAAACCCAGCCACAATAACAAACCTTACACCAAATTTACCCTGAACCCCAGTCCTAAGCTAATCCAACCCCCAAACCCAGACCTAATACAAATCCTGTTCCTATTGCAACCGAACCCCAACTCAAACCCTAAAGATTCCAACCCAAACACCATTATACCCCAAATAACGAACCCAACCCTACACCCCAACCTCCCCCTAATCCCAACAGTGAACCTAACCCCAGCCCTACTCTACCCCGGAACTGCTCAGAAAGTCACCCTGCCCTAACCCTGACTTAACTTGACCCTACCCTAGCCCTAGGAACTGTGACCCTAGTCTAACTCTGCCACAACCTTAACCCCAACCTACCCTACCCTAACCCTAACCTCAACCCCTACCCTTAACTTAACCCTACCACAACCCTAGCTACCCCAACCCTAATCCGACTCTTACCCTAACTCTACCCTAACCATAGCCTAACCATAACCATAGCCTAACCCCACCCCAACCCTAGTCCTGACCCTAAGCCTACTCCCAGACTCACTCCTGTAGGACTCTCCCACCCCCCTCACTGCACTCTCACCCTAACCCTGGGGCTGGGCCATGGCACAGTGGGCAGGGCACTTGCCTTGCATGTAGCCAACTCAGGGTCAATCCCTGGCCCCCCCTTGTCGTGGTCCTCTGAGCACCACCGGGAGTGATCCTTGAGCACAGAGCCAGGAGAAGCCCTGAGCACTGACGGTGTGTCTCCCAAGAGAAAAATAAAACAAAAAGCGCTCCCTTCCTGCTGACACTGAGTTCAGATCTCAGCCCGCAGGGGCGACTTCTCCTTCCACGACCAGAGGCTCGTCTCTCTGAGCATGCAGACCCCCTTGGTCACACCGGGCCCCTTCTCCTGGGCCCGAGGAGAGCAGGGTGGGCGGGCAGGGCTGCTGGGGTACCACCTGCTCACCCCCATGCCCGGTCAGTGCTGTGGCCGATCCCCACATCTCCGCCTTCTTGGACCGCCAGCCTGTTTCTACTTGAACCCCAGAATGTGGAGACTCCATTGGCCTAGGGTGGCGGTGCTCAAAGACTCACACGTGGCACGGCCGAGACAAGGCCCTATGCAGGCTGGAGACTTATAGTCAGTTGACAGTTATTAGGAGAGAAGAATGTTCTAGAGGCAGGAGGGACTGCATTGCATTTGGATCACGAGGCAGGAGAAGGTGAACTGCATGGCTGCGTGGGCTTGATGGGTGGTGAACTGCATGGCTGTGTGGGCTCAACGGGCAGCGAACTGCATGGCTGCATGGGCTCGATGGGTGGTGAACTGCATGGCTGCATGGGCTCGATGGGCGGTGAACTGCATGGCTGTGCGGGCTTGACGGTCTAAAGTGTCCAGAGGCATTGTGGCTCTGTGAGCTACTGCAGGGGTGGGCAGTGAGCTCCACAGACCTCGGCTTCCCTCCCCTCACACCTGACCACAGCACTGCAAGGCTGTGGGCCAGGCTGACTGTCTGGAATGCCCCCGGCACCTACTCGCCCCCCAAGGCTGGAATGCGGGGTCCCCTGGCATGAGCCCAGCAAGCCTGGATGGCCAGGAAGCCGTGCCGGGAGAAGCTGACGGCCAGCCCCTCCCGTAGCAGGTGAGGAGACAAACGGGCTCTGCCCTGGTCACTGTCAGTGTGGGGCTCGGCCCAACCCCCTCGTGCGGTGCCCAGACAGCAGGCGCTGGGCACTAACGGGTGTCTCCCTTGGCCCTGGGCGATGGGGCTCAGGGCCTCCCTCTCCTGGGCAGAAGCCTGGCAGCCCCGGGTGCCTGATGGGGGGTATCTGAGACCCAGCAGCTCCCACGGGGGCTCCCACAGCTGTCAGCTGGGAGGTCCCGAGCCCCGCCTGGCATGTGGGTAGGGCACAAGGCCGTGTCCCACCACAGGGCTGAGCCTGGCCTCTGCCTGGCTTTCCAGAAGGGGGATGGAGGAGACGGAAGTGGAGACCACAGGGCGGGGAGGTGGCTGGGCTGGACAGCGCCACTGCTTGACGCCCAGGCATGTGGTCTGCTGTCCACGGGAGTGTCCGGGCCCGCAGGGGTGCAGGGAGGTGGCACGGGGTTGGGGGAGGCGGCACAGGCCTCCTCTCCCTCGCCGGGAGGTCAGGGCAAGCCTGGTGCGGGGTCTTGGCTCTGCTAGGCAGGGAAATGCCATGTTGGGCTGTGACTGAGTGGCCGCGCTGTAGGGTTGGCGGCATCGTGCTGGTGGGGCCAGCCATGCTGTATGGCTGTATCGGCGTGTCGTGTACGCAGTGAGAGGGGTGTGTATGCAGTGTGAGGGGCGTGTACACAGTGCAAGGGGCGTGTATGTGGTGCATGTACGTGGTGGTGGTGTGAGGGGTGTGTACGTGGTGCATGTACGTGGTGTAAAGGGCGTGTACGCAGCACGAGGGACGTGTACTCGGTGTGAGGGGTGTGTGCCGACATGTCGCTGCCGGGCTGTGGGGATTTGCTGTTTGTTGCTGTTGCATGCTTGGTTGGTCCGTGCCGTGCTGGTGTTCACTGTGTTCTGGTGGTGCTGGCTGCATTGTTCCTGCTGGCTGTGCCAGGGGTGGGTATCTGGTGGGGCGAGTCGTGGTGACAGCGGTTAGAGCCGCGTGAATGTGGACACAAGGCTCTGATGGAAAGGCGAACCCTCCCAGCTGCCAGTTCTACTCTGCCGCCTTTTGGGAGTTTCCACCGTCCAGGGCTCGTTCTTTAACCGCCTGGCCGTGTCGCCAAGCTCCACTTGCTGGAGTGGACGGCCCTTTACGCTGACTTGCCACAAAGTCGGGTTTCTCTGAACACATCTGACAGCTGTGGAAGCAGGAAGACGACTTGTAAAGTCCCTGGAACACGACGCGTGTTGTTCCCGCCCTCTGGGCAGGGTGGCTGCCAGAGGCGCAGGCTGGTGGGGCGGTCGATCCGGGTGATGGCCAGGCGAACCGTCGAGGCCACATGTGAGCAGCACCCTTTGGGTGACTCAGCCCTGCAGGCAGACTTGGAGCATGTAGTCACGAGGGTCACCAGGGCGTGGCCACTAGAGTAGTCACGAGAGTGTAGCCATGATGGCTACGGGGGTCTGGCCAGGAGAATGTAGCCACAAGAGTGGACCCCAGCCCGAGGGCAGAGCCGCAAGCCCCTCTGCCTGATGTAGCCAAGGGTCCCCTGCACCGTACCCCAGACAAGCTGTCCCAGAGACCGGGGAAGGTGGGAGGAGCCTCGGAGCTCTCTGGACACACGTGAGCAGCCGGGGGCTGGGGTTGAGGAGTGGTGCAGGTCACCGCTCTCGCATCAGCCGTGGTCAGAGCAAAGGCAGCCACCGTCAAAGCTTGAGGGTGGGGAGGGCGGGGGAGTTCCCTGCTGGTTCGTGGTGGCAGGGAAGAACAGGTCCTACGCCCCAAACACTTGATGCCCCTGAAGCTAGGCTGTAGAGACCCCCCACCCCCGAGTCCCACCACCCCATCTGGCTGAGACGCCTCTCTCTGACCTACGGGGCTGGCATCCTTTTCCGACGGCCGAGCACATGTGTGTCCGTCACAACGTGCTCCACGCGTGACCCAAACTTCCCAGCTCAGAAAGAAACAGCAAAGTGGGGTCTGACCCGGGGAATATGGCATCTCCGGTAGCACCCACGGAACCCACGCTGGGTCGATGGGGTCAGCCATGGACGGCAATGGCACTGAGGCCTGGATGGCTGACGGGCATCTCAGAACCCCCGGCGAGGAAATGCAGGAGGGCCCCTGCAGCTGGGTTCCAGGGGCACCCCCAAATGGGCGGGTCGTGCCTTTGGGAGACCCGGGGAACTTCTCAGCTCTAAGTGTTTCCTCTGAATTATCTGATGCTCCCTCGAGTGCTTTTGTTGGTTTGATTTTGTTTTGGGGCCATACCTAGCAGTTCTCAGGGCTGACTCCTGGCTCTATGCTCAGAGCTCAGTCCGGGCTCTGTGCTCAGGGCTCTCTCCCGGCACAGTGCTCAGGGCTCACTCCTGGCACAGTGCTCAGGGCTCACTCCTGGCTCTGTGTTGAGGGCTCACTCCTGACTCTGTGCTCAGGGCTCACTCTCAGCTCTGTGCTCAGGGTTCAGTTCTCAGGGCTCACTCTCAGCTCTGTGCTCAGGGCTGACTCCTGGCTCTGCGTTCAGGAGTAACTCCTGCCAGGGCCCAGGGGACCAAGTGCCATGCCAGGGATGAAACTGGGGTGCAAGCAAGCACCTTCCCCCCGCCCCGACTATCTCTCTGGCCCTGCTAGGGTGCTTTTTGATTTTTCAGAACTTGCCGGATGCTTGCTTTTATTTCCTCCTTTTTGCTCTGCACTTGGTTAGTGACTCACTGTGTCACAGCTTTGCAGACGCACCACCAGGCCAGCAGGAAGCGGCCAAGGTCGGCCCGACCGTGTGGACTGTGACCCTGTAACAGTGGCGGGAGGAGGTCGCCTGTGTCTGGCGTAAAGCTAGGCTAAGCGTGAGAGACGGCAGATGCCTCCAGCCCAACAGTACACCTGGACCCTGACCCAGGCTCCTCTGACAGCCGAGGGCCCACGGGGTTGTGGGACAGACCCCTGCTTCTCTCCAGCCAGCCCGAGGCGAGTAGGAAGGGGGTGTGTGGGGAGCAGGGGGCCTCAGTGCTGCGCTGGGTGTGGGGCAGGCTCGGGCCAACGAGAGTCATCCCTGCAGGCCCGACCAGCGAGAGTCACCCCTGCAAGCCCACGATGCAGTCCACAGGCTTGTGTGGGTTAGATCGGGTTTCGCCCTGCACGTCCCGGGCTCCCGAAACTGGTGGGCACGGCCGCTAGTTAGAAATCTTGGTGGTTGAGGGCCAGAGAGATAGTACAGTGGGTAGGGCACTTGCCTTGCATGTGTCCAGCTGGGGTTTGATTCCTGACACCAAAAATGGTCTGCAGAGCCGGGAGTGAACCCCGAGCACTGTTTTGTGTGGCCCCAAAGCCCTGTAAATTGATCTTTGATGTGTGAGGAATATTCCAGAGCGATGGTTCTGTCAGACTTGAACCTTAGAGGAGTCTCTTTCTTTCTTTTCTTTTCTTTTCTTTTCTTTTTTTTTGTTTTGTTTTTTGGGTCACACCCAGTGATGCACAGGGGTTACTCCTGGCTCTGCACTCAGGAATTACTCCTGGCTCTGCTCAGGGGACCATATGGGATGCTGGGAATCGAACCTGGCTTGGCCGCATGCAAGGCAAATGCCCTCCTTGTTGTGCTATCGCTCCAGCCCCTGATATTTTTTTCTTTTGTTCTTTTACTGTCAGAAGTTAGAGAGTCAGTATTTCAGTGCGACTATTTTAAGTTTCACACATCATAGGGTCTCTGTCATAACGGCTCAGGTCTGTTCCGTAAAATTATCCTTAATAAAGAGCAGGGCGGCATGGCTATGGTCTGGACGCGACTCATAAGGCCCATCACGGGTCACTTTTGCCCCCGAGACGTAGCTGGAATCTTGCGAGGAGCCTATCGGGGCCAGAAATTCTGTTGCTTCGTTGTGATTTTTCTATCAATCTGAATTTATTCCAAAACAAAAGTTTTTTTTTCTAAGTGAAAATATAGAGATGTCTCTGGAGTTGCATGGAAGTGACAAAATCGATTGAATTCAAACCAAAGCAGAGTCTAAAGTGAGAGTTCAGGGCGAGGAACTCAGGTGCGGGGGACTCAGGAGGTGACCCCACGGCCTGGGCCTGGGACCCTGATGGTGGGCCAAAAGCAAACATCCGAGCTACAGTCAGAGAAAGATCCAGAACCACCATGACACCCACGCGCCCGGCCCCGAGGGCATTGAGCAGGGGACAAGGGACCACACAGCAGATAGTGACTAAGTCCCAGTGGGGCTGAGGGGAGCCGGCCCTAAGCTCTGGCTGGGTGAAGGACACACAGACGCCATGCGTGACGGTGTCGCGGGGCCGAGACAAGGCTCAGAGCTTGGAGAGACTCAGGTCCAGAGGGAAAGCCCACGGCCAACACCCGATTTCTCCCCAGATGCGGCAGAGGTCAGAGAACAAGGCGAGCATGTTGGAAAGCAGGATTGAACCGAGCAGCTGGCCCCACACGTAGTGACGTGGACATACCTCTCCTGCTGGTATGTCCCAGACCGCATTACCCTAAGCCGAGGGGAGCACTGTACCGAGAGTACTGGTCATGTATTATCACAGGTGATGCAGAACACTGTATTCTTATCGCCCTGTGCTCTGTGATGCTCTCAGAGCTGAGGGGCGTTAGGGGTGGGGCCAGGAGCCTTGAGCCTGCTGGCGGTGGGCAAGTGCTCCTGGCCTGCGCGTGGAGGCTGGAGGTCAGGCCCGCCTGGTGGCCACACTCCTGCTGAAAGCCTGGGGAGCCTCCATCTGCCCTGGTCGCTCCTCGGGCTGCAGACCAGCTCTGAGCCCTGGTCTATCCCTCCCTTCCTCTCCAGCGTCCCCCCCCATCTTTCTCTGACACTTTTGCCAGGTCAGGGCTCATTCCTCAGTTATGGACAAATTTCCCCTTTCCCGGGTCAGTTTGCATCTACACATTCTGGAGGGCTTCCTGGTGGTGGTGGCCTTGACGGTCAGGCAAGCTTCAGGCCAGGAAAGGAGGAAAGAGGTGGGAGGTGGGAGCGAGGAGGAGGAAGAGGAGGAGCGTGTGAGCAGGGAGGGGCCAGGGCTGGAGTCGTGGACACACTGCAGGGCCCAGAGTCGGGGCTGCACCCTGACATCAGGGGTCCTGGGGGCTGTAGGCGCGGCAGGAGGATGAGGGGGGCTGTGAAGGTGCCTGGGGAGGGGCCGCTGCTCCCATCCCACCCTGATGCTACCCCCCCACTGCCCCACCCAGATGGGCCTCGTGTGTCCAGCCTTCAGCCCGGTTGGGGCCGAGCACTGGATTGGGAGCACGGGGAGGCCCAGCCATGCCATGGGGGGGCAGAGGCTGACCCCCCCTGCCCATCACGTGGTGCCCAGCTGCCACTGGCACAGCTGGGAGACAAGGGGGGGTCCCGCAGGAGCCGGTCACAGACTGTCGGGTTGGGGACGGGGGGGCCCTGGGCCGCTGCATTCGAGAGCACCTGGTCAGGAGCACACGCTGGGGCTCATGGCCCTGGGGCAGCTGCCTGGCCGGGGGGGGGGGGCAGGGCTGGATCAACGGCACCGAGGGGAGGGCGCTGCCTGGCATGTGGCCGCCCCAGGCTCTGTCCCCTGAGCCCCACAGGAGTGTCCCCTGGGGCAGAGCCTGGAGTCAGCCCTGAGCACCCCTGGGTGTGGCACCGCCGAGAGGAAGTGCTAGGTGGGTGGGAAGAGGCTGGGGACTCGGACAGGGGACAGCCACCCTCTTCCCTCGTCCGAGGGTGTCAAGTTCCAGGCACCACCAGGTGTGCCTGCCCCGGGTATAGGGGTGGGGCAGCTGCTCAGGGGGCCTTGTGGGGGTGGCTGCACTGGCGGGGGCCCCGCGGGGGCTTGTGCCAGCGGCCCTGCACCCCTGCAGCTGATCCGTCTCCCGGTCAGAGCCCGGGGGCTGGTCTCCACGGCCCTGGGAGCCTTCCCGCCCCGCCCGGCACACGGCAGCTGGGCAGCTCCAGGCTGCATCTCGGACTTGGTGCTGAGTGTCGGACCCGCACCTACCGCAGGCCAGAAGCCGCCCCTGCCCTGGTGCCAGAGCCCAGCCGGGAACCCCGTCTCGTGGTGGGGGAGCACATGCACGGAAGGGGCCAGGCACCAGGAAGCCTGGGACCACCCCTGTCACTGCTACCCCTATGCCCATCCCAGACCACCATCATCCCATCATCATCCCCATTATCATCATCATCATCCCCTCCAACCCCATCTTCCCCTCTTTCATCCCCGTCATCCTCATCATCCTCATCATTCCCACCATCCTCCTCCCCCCCCATCCTCCCCATCACCCCCACCCTCATGCCCTTCATCATCCCATTCGTCGTCATCCCATTCGTTGTCCCCAGCCTCCCCACCATCCCTATTGTCTCCATCCTCCCCATCGGTGTCATCGCCGTCGTCACTCCCATCAGTGTCCCCCACTGTCCCCCCCCCGTCAGCAGCACCCCCTTTCTGGCCCTCAGCCACGTCATCACCGGCACTGTCACCAGCCACCACCCTCACGGCCTTCCCGTCACCGCCCCCCCCACCCCGCCGCCGCTGCCATGTGTCTGTGCCACACGCCTCGTCCTGTGACTCGGCCCACTGCCTCGTGGCTCCCATGGGGCAGTTAGGAGCTGGCAGGAACATGTCTCTTGTCCGTTTTAATGGCCGTTCCCTGCCTCCCCCGCTCCTCCGCCTCTAGCTCCTCCCCGCCCTCCCCCTCCCTCCCTCCCTCATCTCTCTCTCTCTCCACCTCTCTCTCCCTCCTTTTCTCTCTCTCCCTCCTCCCTCTCCCTCAGCGCTGACCCCATCAGTCCGGTGCTCGCAGCAGCAGGAGCGCCTGGAGCGGGTGGGAGCTCGGGTCCATGGGGCGCGTCCTAACGAGGCGGCTCTTCACCGTGTGTGTCGCCGACACGGCGAGGTCGCTGTGGGTTAAGTGGGCGACGTCAGCTCCTGTCTCTCAGGCGGAGGAAGGACACGGCTCGGCCGCTCCCGCCGAGCGTCTCTGTGGCTTTGCTGCGCACCCGGTGCTCTGCCGGGGTGCGGGCGCGATCTGCCTTTCGTCCTGCTGCCATGCTGGGACCTCAGCACAGTGGCCAGTGCTGACCCGAAGCCCCGGGCCCCAGGGCAGGCCGGGTGTGTTCTGGCCACTACTCCTAGGGGTCTCAGGTGGCCACGAGGCACCGTGGGCCCATGGGCAGCTGCTGGGGCCGATGCAAGGTGGAGGCCGGGCAGGGGCCGCTCAACCTGGGCCCAGGCAGGCACCGCTTTGCAGTGTTTTCCGTGGCAACCGGCCACTCTTGGAAGGAGACGCGCCTTTGCCCAAGGGAGCCACCCAGGGAACACGGGACCCCCAGTGAGCCCCACCCCTGGCCCTGCTCGGAGGCTGGGGTGACCCCTCTGCCGATCCCCGAGCGCAGAAGAGCCTGTTTCCCGCAGGCCCCATGCGTGGGGCCCGTGGGGTGGCACCATGTGTGTCTCACCATAGCACATGGGCTATGCCCAGTCTAGGTGGCCGCTGGCAGGGATGACTGAGAGGGAGTGTGTCCAGGAAGGCTGAGGCCGGGGCTCACAGTCGGGGAGGGGCAGGGCCACGGCAGGCATAGGGGCCTCATGGCCATGGGTCACACACACACACCGCCCACGGTCCCACTGTGGCCATCGGGCACTTGGACACTCAGCTTTGGAGGAGCAAAGCCGCGGTGTTGCATGCCAACACACACACACACACACACACACACACACACACACACACACTCCAGGGAGAAGCAGCCACACGGAGAGTGAGAAAGCGGAAGTTCCCTTCTAAGTTGGTTAGATGGGCCGGCGTGAGGCTGCCCAAGGGTGGCCCCGTCCAGTTGCTCAGTTCGTGTTCTGAGGCAAGGCACTGAGCACAGGGCCTGGGGACACCCAGCGAGTCTGGGCTCCATGGGCCACGGTTGACCGCCTGGCCGTGGCGGTGGTGGTGGTGGGGAGATCTCTCCCAGAGAGGACAGCGCCTTGCTCACTGGCCATCCATCCAGGGGCCACTTTGGAAACTCGCAGGAAGGAGCCCTGCTTGCTGGGAGTGACCAGTCCAGGCTGGACCTGCTGCAGAGAGGTGGTGACTCCCCGTGGCTGGGGGCGGCAGGGGGGGGTGGGGGTCAGAGCATCAGCCCAGCACTGAGGCAGCGAGAGGGCATCATTCACACGGATACCGTCCCACCACACGGCCCACCCGCTGAGAGACATGGGGCCGGGGCTCTGACATGTCCCCCGGCTGGAGTGGTCAGGGCTGGGCTGTGTTCTGCTGTCGTGACCTCAGTCAGGACCCAGGAGCGCTGGCGCACGGACACGGGCCCCTGAGGACCCTGCGCCCAGAAGTGGGTGCCCCGGGCAGCACCCGAGACGCCTGCAGCTGAGTGAGACCCTAGGGTGTCTCCCTTCCCAGGCTGCTGCCCTGCAAGCCTCTTCCGCCTGCCCAGGCCCATTCCAGAAGTTTCTAGAAGCTCCCGTAGTGCCCTCCTGGGTTCCTGGTTGCTGTTTCCCGCCGTGCCAAGCTCCACTATCACCCTCAGAGGGTTTCCAGAAGCTTCTGCAGCTCCTACACTCCCTGGGTCTCTGCTGCCGGCTCTTGAGTGTTGGGCCCGGGGTTTCGGGTCCCCAGTTCATGGAGGGACCCAGTCCACACATAGTAACGCAAAAGCAAAGGAACTTTATTGCCAGCCCGAGCTAGGGTCCGAGTCTCACCCAACACAGGGGAGTCTCGACAAGGACCCCGACTCCAAATCACCAGAGGTTTATATAGGCTCCAGAGTTTAGAGGCAATTTATATACTGGCCTGTTTTTAGCATTGGCCCTATCACGACAGCGGTCAGCAATTAGGTTAGGAGGGTGTAGTGACCCCCGTGACTGGCCAGACCCAGCTGCCCAATTCCTTATTTCAGCAAATGACTCAACTGGGACTTGACCAGCAACTGCAAGTCCTGCTCCGGGGAGACAGACACCGAGGCCCGGCTGAGACTTAATGTCGCCTGCAGCTCATCACGGCCTCAGTTTCCCCCTTACAGGACCAGTCTCGACGCAGCCTGCAGAGCCCCATTGGGACCGTGGGGGCCGGCGGCAGCAGGCAGGGCTGCCCCCAGTCGAGGGACCCCCAGGCACGCCAAGCCCCTCCTGAGCCCTGCTGCCGCTCGGCAGGTGGCCCTGGGCTCTGGGCAGTTCCCGGGGGGCATCTGTGGGACCTCTCCTATGCACCCCCTCGGCCTAGCGCCCCTGACTCTTTGACGCATCTCCTCTGAGGTGGACAGGACATGTGTTTGGGGGACACCGGCCCTCAGCGCCCACCCCCGCAGTCAGTCACCCCTGAGGACACTGAAGGTTTGTCCTGGGGCTGGTGCCCACGGTGGCCGGCACTGGGAGCCATGAGGAGCTGAGCTCCCGCCCGAGACTCCCGCCAGCTGTCCGCCGACTCCCGTATTCATTCTTCGTCTTTGCCCCGAGCGGAGATTGTTTGGCGGATGTACAAACACGGCGCAGACACAATTTGCTTTATGTTTTTGCTTTTTTTTTCCCTCCTCTCAGAGGCATTTTCCACATTGCCACGGTCTTTGTAATTATCTCTGAAAGCGGCCTAATATTGCATTAGGCCGGGCACCGTGATTTACTTAACCGCGCGGCTGGCGGAACCGCACTCCGCTATTTAAATAGTGCGATTATGAACATCTCTGGAATTTGGCTTTTTGATTCTTATTTAATTCTTTGAAGGATTACATTTAAAATTAAATATTGCATTTCCGCGCTCTTTAAATAAATGGTCTCTGCAAGATTCTGACATTTTCCGAAGAATTTAGCGCCGAGGAGATGCAGTCTGTTGCCTGTCTGTTCAGCGCTCTCGGCTGCTCCGTGGCGTGGACATGGCCTGAGCTGGTCCCTGCTGCCCTCACACGCTCTGTCGGACCTCCCCCCCCCCCCCCTGCCGCAAGACGGGTGCAGGGCCAGACTTGGGAAGGGCACAGGCTGGGATAGCGAGGATACCTGCTCCTGGGACACAGTGCAGGACACAGTAGCTCCATGGGCATCTCGGGGACAGCAGCAGGGAGGTCTGGGGCTGTGGCTGCCATGCTGGCACCATGAGGTTAGTCTGTGCGGTGGGAGGTGGGGGTGGGAGAGGGAGGAGCCCCCCCCAAACCTCCCAGACTCTAGTCTTCAGGTTTTTTTTTTTCAGGAAGAACAGATCTTATTTCTTTCTTTCTTTAAATTTTTCTTGAATCCCCGTGAGAGACACGATCACAGTCGGGTGTCTGTCCTGCAATGTCCCCACACCTGACCCTTCACCATGCACACGCCCCAGCCCCAGGGAGCCCAGTTTCCCTCCCCCAGCCTGTCTCTCTGGCGGACACTTTCTCTCCCTCCCTCTCTCCCTCTCTCTCCCTCTCTCTGTCTCCCGTAACCCCCCCTCCCCCCCGCCGCCCTGTGGCCTTGTGTCCTCTCTGGCTGCATCTCCTCTTTGTCGCTTTATTTCTTTTTCGTGCCTCAGTTGTCTGGGGTGAGGCAGCAGGAAGGTGGGGCTGGGGTGTATGTGGGTGTCGCCCCCCCAGAGCCTGTCACCCGTGGGTCCTGCCTGAGCGAGGCCGCCTGGCCCGAGCCCCCTAGCACCGTGTCTGTGGGGCCTGGCGGGAAGGGGCCGCCTCAGCCGAGTCCTGGGCAGTCTATGAGCACTGGGACACGAGCACCCTGCACCAGCACCCACGCCTGCTCTGGGCCGGGACGGAGGCAGTGGCTGTGCCTTTGTGGGTGTCCTGGGGGGAGCCCCAGGAGTGCAGGTCAAAGGGGGACGCCCAGGGAATCTTCCCCTGTCCACTGCCTGTGTGACCTGAGACCCCCGCCTTCACGGGGAGGAGAGACGCCCCCACGCCTGGGGGGGAAGGGACTCAGGGGGGGCCGTCAGACCCAGCCCCCCCCTCCAAGTGGGAGCAGGTGGCACCCCCAGACATGCCTCCCCTTGCACCCGGCTGGGCACCCTGACCCCGCCCTAGCACTCGGGGGTCTGTGGCTGTATGCCCCTACCTGCGTCACCGGAAATCCTGCCCTGAAACCCCTCCCAGCCGGACCCTGCGTCCAAACCCACCTCCCAGTCTGTAGGGGTCATGGGCACCCTTGAGGTCACCCACATGGGCAGCTCCCCTGACCCCAGCTCCTGGTTCTGGTTCGTCTCAGTAGCGCCAGCGTCGGATCTCCAGGTTGGGAACCGAGACACCCTCCCTCCCCCACCCCCACCCCCACCCCGCTCCCCTCAGACCCCTGCGCTCAGTTTAGGAGCCAAGGAACCTGCAGCTGGATTTAGTGACTGAACAGGACAGTTAATTAAGCACAGGGAGAGTCTGGGGACGGTGTTCTCTGCCAGGTGACGACGGGGACCCCCGGGGGAATGGGCTGTCGCTTTTTGCTGGATGTCGGGGCCTGTGCTGGGGACCCGACTCCGGGCCATGGATGCCGCTGCTACAGGACTTGGCCTTCTTGGTCCCTGGGGGAGTCGCAGCCAGACTTGTGCTGCCCTCGGCGTCAGACAGACAGAACTGACCTCTGAGAGCTTCCTGGGGAGTGACCAGGGGGCAGCTGGCTGCGGAGGTTGGGAGTAGTATTGGTTCCCTGGGCGCTGGGGCCTCTGGACCCCGCTGGGATGGGCTGGGTCAGGCTCCTGGCAACCCCTGGCCAGGCCGCAGGAACACTTCGGTGACCCCCCCACTGAGGTGACCCACACGGGCCCACCCCAGGGCACACTCGGCCTCTGCAGCGTGTGGACGGGGGTCTCGGGGCAAGCCCGGCGTGGCCACTAGTGTCCTTTGAGGAGAGACAGGCCCCAGGCAGGGAGGGGCGAGGAGGCTCCAGGCCAGGGAAGCTGGAGGGACCCCCACCCGGGGCTTGGGGGAGGGGGTCTGCCCGCGATTCTTCCCTGTAGGGAACTGGCACCCCCTCCCCAGTCACTCCTCGAGGGGGGCCTGACCCCCAGCAGCAGGCGCCATGCAGAGAGGACCCATGGGCTCTGGGCGGGGTGGAGGGGTGAGGGGTGAATGAGAGGGTCCCATGGGTTCTTCGCCGCCTGCCCCCTCGTCCCCCCTTCCCCCTCCCTCCCTCCCTCCCTCCCTCCCTCCATCTCTCTCTCCCGCATTTTTCTCCTTCCTCTCTTCAAGCTCTCGCCTCCCCCAGCCGCTCCCTTCTGCCCAGCTCTCCCTCCCTCCCGTCTCTCTCTCTTTCCCTCTCTCCCACTCTCCCCATCTCCCTCATTCCCCCCCCCCCCCCCCCCCCCCCCCCCCCCCCCCCCCCCCCCCCCCCC
>JAOXYA010498009.1:0-14782 GCA_028565675.1 Sorex palustris | reverse complement strand
GATGTCTCCTTTCTTGTATAATAGTACAGTCCTGCTGGTTTTCCATTGGGATGGAACCTTGCATTCAGACAGGTAGCATGTGAAGAGCCGAGCCAGTTTATTGATGAGTACTGATGGTAAGTTCTTTAGGTGTTCAAATCTGCAGGATTATCTTTCATATATGACAAAAAAGAAGTAAGGGCTTCCCCCCAAAAAAAACATAAACTAGGGGGGCTTATTACAACATCAGCAGGCAAAAAAGAAGCACTGAAGAAGGAAACAAAACTTTGAGTATGGTGCTCTAGAGTAACAAGCAGAAGGAAGCAATTTCTTAAAAGGTAAGAAATCCCTGGAGGCACTGATTGTGACCCCTGCTACTACACGGCCCTGAGCACCTGGATCTGAGCACCAGCTAGCACAGACCCCAATCGCTGCTGGCTAGATCCCTTATAAAATTTCAATAAAATATAAAGGCAAGGGCTGGAGACAGTACAGGGGGTAGGGCACTTGCCTTGCACATAGCCAACCCCAGCATCCTGTATGGTTCCCTGAACACCCCAGGAGTGGTCCCTAAGCACAGAGGCAGGAGTAAGCCCTGAGCACTGCCAGGTGTGCCCCCCAATAACATAAAATAAACACAAGTAAAAACAGCATTAAAAGGGGTATCTAGGCAGAGCCAGATTCATTCAATCCTTACAATAAGAAGAAAACAAAAATCTAGATCAGTAACACTTAGAAGAAACAGAATCACCAGGTGAAACATCCAAATAAGAAGGCATACAGAATCTTACAGAGAAAGAAATACCATAAATACAAAACAACAATAAAATGGTCAGGGCATCAACCCTTTGCTGACATCACTGGGCCTCTTTCAGAATGGGAGGCAGAATCCACACCACATTATACTCAAAACGATAAAATCCAAAGACAACAACAAAGATAGAGACATAATACTGAATGCTGGAAGATCAAAAAAGGAACTTACAAAGGAAAGCCCATAAGATGTATAGTAGATCTATCAAATGAGACTCTACCAGCCAGAAAACTATGGAAGGATATAATACAAAAACTAAATGAAACAAACACCTCACCAAGAAACCAAGAATACTCTATCCAGATATATTATCATTCAGATTTGAAGGAACTATGCAGAACTTCATGGACAGGCAACTGCTTAGGGAATTCATAGTCTTGAAACCAGTTTGACAAGAAATGTTAAAAGACAGGAGAAACTTCCCAACATGTACTACTAAGTATGGCACTCACTAACAGTGCCTAGGGTGGTCCTATACTAGATTAAGACAGGTTAAAACCACAGAGATTCATCATCACAAATCAACTTATTGATTTATTTTGATAATTCTATTTGTCATTCCTTTAAGTTTTATTGGATCACATAATATGAAATTGACTTCTTAGGGGGTAGGCTTAGAGAAGGAACCTGAGGACATTGATGGTAGGATTGGTGTCGAAACATTGTTTACCTGAAACAGCTCTATTATGAACAATTTTGTAAATCATGGTGTCCCAATAAACATTCCCGGAAAAATAAAACAAAACTGTAAATAGATTCCAGATCAACTTGCTGGATTCTAGACCCTACTTTTTCCAATACATCAATGCATATTTTTGCTTAATGACTCACTTTGAGCATTGTTTTCATGATGTTAACACCCCTCCAGCCCCCCTCCCCCGATCAAGAAAGAAAGAAAGAAGGTTAAGAATCAGAGAGATGCTTGCCCAGCACATGGCTGAGCAGTCCTGGCACCCTATATCATCAAGCCCTGTCAGGAGTGAACCCACCAGATGTGTCCTAGTCCCTCCCATTAAAAATATAGATAAGCCATAATTAAGTGCATGTATCATCATCATCCTAAATGGTCTGAACTCAAAATCAGATTCTTCAAAAGAGAGGGTGGTTTGTGTGAATAAAAAAAGCAAAACAGGCCATGGATGTGGTTCTGTGGTAGGGCATCTGTCCTGCAAGTGTGAAGCCCTGGGTTCGATCTCTAGAACTATTTTTTAAAAATTCTTTACAGTAAGAACAGGGGTGAGCACAATAGTATGGTGGGGCAGGCTTTTACCTTGATTGTGGTCAACCTGGGTTTGACCCTTGGCACCCCAGTCCCCCGAGTGCTTGCAGGGGTGATCCTTAAGTACAGAGCCAGTCGTAAGCCCTGAGCACAGTTAGGTATAGTACTCCCCTTCCCCACAGAAAAGTAGGGATCTCTCTATTATTTTTAAAAGAAATCTGTCAGATATTTAGACAGAGATTCATAATGAAAGACTGGAGTAAGATAAAACAAGAAGAGAAGGCTGGAGGAATAGTACAAGGAGTAAGAAGCTTGCCTTGCACATGGCCAACCTTGGTTCAATCCTGGCAGCCCAAAGGTCTCTTGAATGCCACCAGGAGTGATCCCTGAGCACAAAGCCAGGACAAAGGAAGCTCTGAGCACTGCTGGGTTTGGCCCAAACTGCCCCCCACACACCAAAATAAATAAATAAATAAATAAGTAAATTTAAAAAATCGCAGTAGGAGAAAAGTGGCAGGAAATTCTATGCTGGATAAATTAAGTTGCTGTATGTAATCAAGAAAATACTGCTCCGTTATTAAAAAAGATGAAGTCATGACGTGCAAGACAAGGACAGAACTTGAGTAGATTATGCTAAGCAGAAATAAATCAGGAAGTTAAAGACAATTATCAGATGGTTTCATTCATCTGAAGAGTCTCAAAGCAAATAAATTGGCAAAACATACGAAATAACTTTCACCCTGTGAGAAATGTGATGGTTACCACAGGGAAAGGGGAAGAGGAGAGAGAGAGAAAGACAGAGACACAGAGAGATGAAGGGGGGAGAGCGAGCGAGTAAGTGTGTGCGTGTGTGAGAGAAAGAGAGAGAAGACAGAGATACAGAGACACAAAGTGTTGGGGGGAGGAGAGTGAGAAGACAGACACAGAGACATGGATGTGGGGGAGAGACAGAGAGAGAGAAGACAAAGACAGAGGGAGGACGGAGAGGGAGAGAAGAGAGAGTGTGTGCAGAGAACACACATTGGGGGGCTTGAGGAGAGGTTTATGCTGATAGCATGATGTCCTTGGAACTCTAGTTATGTCTGTTCAAATTAACCCCCTCCATTTTTCCTCTGTGGTGCTGGGGATCAAATTCTTTAGCATATGTCATACTAAAGAGTTCATCCCTCGACAACTCATTCCTTAAATGGTCTGGTTTTCTACCTTTAGGAATTTTAAGTGATTCACAAAAGTATCAGTCAGTTACTTCTCTTCCCCTCCCAGCACCAGGGGAGGCCCGACACAGCTGGTCTCTGTGACAACACACAACTAAGTCCAGGAAAGAAAACCCAATCCTAATACCTATCTAAATTTCTGGTCTCCATTTTGTGAAAGATTTTTTTTTTTGTATCATTGGTGATTTTTTACAGTATTACGAAACATCAGGAGTTAGCTTCATGCCTCTGTGTGATCATCTGAATCTCCCCCATCACAAGCAACCCCTGGCCCCTTCTGTCACTCCTCCCCACCATCCCTGAGCTAACACCCCAGTTTCACCAAGCCTCAAATTTGCTTTAGAAATTTCCTAGAACACACAGGAGTAAAACCGTCTTTCACTTCTTTTTAAATTTCACTTTGCATAATCTCAAGTTCAACCATTTTGTCTCAAAAGGTATTATATTTCATCTTTTTGATGGTGCAGTGGAATTCCACTGAGTACATATGCCATAGTTTTATTCAGTCATCTGTCAATGGGCAATTAAACTGATTCTATGTTTTGGTCTTGTGAAAAACACTGCACTGCAGGGGCCAGAGAGACAGGACAGCAGAAGGACACTAAGCACGTAGCCAAGCCAGGTTCAATCCCTGGCACCACACAGGGTCCCCTCACTCTGTCAGCAGTTGATCCCGTAAATCCCAAGCAAGCTGGGTGTGGCCCAAAAATTAAAAAAAATAAATAAAACAAAAACAAAAACAAAAAAAACACTGCAATGAATTGTGCCAACAGCCCCAGAACTAGTTCTTCATGTTCTCTGGACAAGTCCTTGATTAACTAACTGATCATCCCACCCTGAACCGGGGCTGGGAATGGGCAGCTACCCATCTGTGGCTCTGTGGCTCTGTTTTCCTGACCTTCCTCAGCAATCACACTCCTCCTCTCTGAGCACAGGCATTCTGTTCCCTGACCCAGTCATCTCCTTTACGACACTCAGCCCTTTGCGACCACGTCTGGAAGGTTCTGCCTGCTGAATCACATGCTGATCTCCTGTCCAGCACAGTGCCCGGCACATGACAGCTGCTGACTGCATTAAGCAGACATGTCACTGCACGGACCAAATGCGTGTCCCTGAACCATATGTCTCTCCCAAGTACTCTAAACTCTGATGAGAAACTGACACGCTGCCAACACACGGATGTCTGCAAGTTTTGCATATTAAAGAGAAAGCAACTGATTTCTAAGAAAAATTAAAAAGCAATCGCTATCATTCTTTCTTTTTTGATTTCATTACTGGGACCATATTGCCAATATGTCCCATCTCTGGGATCAAGAACACATACATGGGGTAATGCTTTGCTCTGCAAACGCCTTTCTTCTGAGTTCTTTGCAGGATGCTTCCTTCTAAGCCCCTGTCTGCAACTCCTGCATGGGACAGGTTTGAAACTTAGGTTTACTAATGATCACAATGAAAACAGTCTATAAAAAGGAAACTTACTGCTATTTGTTCTTTAAATGTCAAAAATTTTAAATGTAAGTGGGAATATTTTACTGTTTTTTAATTTTTATTTTGGGGTTTTAAGCCAGACCCTGTGGTACTCCTGGCTTACTCTTGGCTCTGTGCTCAAGGATCACTCTGGTGGGGTTCAGGGGACCAAACGGGATGCCAGGGGTTGAACCCAGGTCAAGGGAAGCACTTTACCTGCTGTACTATCACTCTGGCTTCCATAAGTGATAATATTTTATACAACTATTCATCTGAAAAAAGTCCATCTGAAGCCTGGTACCATAATTGCAACTTCAATGATTTTAAATCAAAGAACACTCACATTTTTAAGGTTTAGAGAAATCACTGAAAAAACTCGTATCATGCTTCTTAATCTACTAATAAAAAGAAACTGCCCCCCAAAAGTAATTTATAAGCATTAATGGGTTTCCTACATTTTGCTGAAATTCATGCACATATTCTATATTATAGGACAAAATTGTTTTTAAAATTCTAAGTCACTGGTGTGGAGGACCAGTAGAGCAGGTAGGGTTTGTCTTGCATTCAGCCAACCTTGGTTTGATCCCCGGAATCCTTCTGGTCCCCTGAGCCTTCCAGGAGTGATCCCTGAGCACAGAGCCAGGAGTAAGCCCTAAAGACAGCTGGGTGTGGTCCATTTAAAAAAATTTAAGTTGCTAAGTACAAATGACCTACTGTTATGCAAAACACAGTGGCAGTAATACACTGACAAAGACCATCACTAGGCTCTCCACCCTAGACACATACAAAAATCCCCCCAAATATGGTACATTTTCATTAACTTTGAAAAACAAAAGAACTAATCGCCACTATTTGTATCAAAGGTTTAAAACTGCAGGGGCTGGAGAGAAAGTACAGTGGGTAAGGTGCTTGCTGCAACACACCAGTCCAGCTCAAGCCCCAGCATACCACAGAGCCCTGGAGCAATGCAGGAAAAGCCCTGCACAGAGAGCAGAAGCAGTGCCCAGCACCCTGGGGTGGCCCCCAACTGGGACTCAGCCAAACAAAGCAGAACTATAGCTGGACTGGACACACTGTGAGGGATGGTAAGAATAAAGGACAGTTCATCTGAACTTAAACAGTAACAAATAAGTAGTTGGAGTCTGAGAAAAACGAGATAAAGGATTAAAGGATTAAACCTAAGATTAATAAAAAATTACGATCGCTCATTTTCTAATGTAAAAGAAAACAACTGTTAACTATATAATTTAAAATTACTCATATCTTTACATGAAAATCTAAACTATGTTTCACTTAGTCTAAATAAAAAGATCTCTTCAACTGAGACCAAAACGTACTAAGACAAAAGGGGAAAACAAGTTGTGATAAACATTAACACAACCAAGATGGGAAAACTTTTTGTAATTACACTACGGTTGTAAGAAACAGTAAGTTCTACTGCAACGACTACACCCAAAATGAATCATCAATAAACTGGTGTTTACCAGCTATGTATCCAGTATCTTAATATATTATATCAATGAGAAACAAATAATTTAGTTGCCAGATGAAGAATTTTCATTTTTGGGGCATCCTGCAAAAATTTTGAGTTCAGAATTTTGTCTCACAAATTCCTTAACTTGGAAAACCTAAAATATTTTTCTTGGTAAGCCAGAATCATAACAGATTACTTACTGTGTTCTCAGTAGCTCTTAAGAATCTGGGGCAGTTTTCCCTGGATTATTCTGACTCTGGAACTTAAAACCTGGATTCTCCTAACAATTGTACATATTTTTGCCTTTTTCCTCCCTTTCCTAACTCTGATCACGACTGATCGCTACTGCCCATGAGCTGGCCTTCGCGAACCATCCTTCCCCACTTGGGGCTGTGGGAAGAAACTCCCGCCAGCCATAACGGGTCTACAAGTCAGAGGGCCTGAAGCTCCCCCTAGAGCATCAGAGGCAACCGTCTAGGCCAGGCCTTTGCCCTTCCACTTGGGGAGTCCATCGGGTTCTGGGCAGGGAGGCAGGGCGACTTCTAGCTCTCTCCTCAACCAGAAGGGTCTCTCCTGGGGTTTGCCTGCTCTCCCACCAGCCTCAGGAGAGACATGCACATGGCAGGAGGAGGATAAGGACTCTTGACAGTCAGCGGGAACATGCGTCAGAGCCAAATGGCCTTTTCGTCCTGCATTTCTACTCTGTAGAATCAGAATCAAAGATTTATTGTCTTAAAACCCTTTGTCTTGATTCTTAATTGGAGAGCCCGTTTCCTTATTTTCAACCTCAAAGAGTTTGTTTGTGGAGATAAGATGGAAATAACGAACCCTATACTGCGGCCAGGGCTGGGCCCGAAAGGAACTGTAGGTAGAGAGAGGGTAATTCCCCCCTTCAACTGCAAGCGCATCTCTCAGCTGAAGTCCTGAAATCTGACCTACAAACAAGTCACAATTCTTGTATTATTTTTAGAAGACTGTGATCAGCATGGTTAGAAACTAAAGAAACAAAGGCTCCATGGTCTGATGGAACTTTTGGGGAATTCTGAGTTACACGACTATCATCAGCAATTATTTAAAGTTATGTGTGAAACATCCACTTGACTCAGGACTTCAGAAACATGTCAGTGTACTAAGCATCACTCCAATGAGCACCAGAGGAACAGACAGCAGAGTTCAGGTCAGGACAGAGACTTGAGCTCAGAGAAGGCATAAGAGTCAGAGACAGTGCAGCAAGTAGGGTACTCACTCACAAGCCGGGAGAGCTCCTGCACCCACAGGTCCTCAAAGCCTGGCCAGGAGAGACCCTAAGCATAGTCAGGATGTACAAAGATGAAATTTTAAAGTAAGATGGCAGAAATGATATAGATGTCTCAAACACCACTGCAAGTGTCTTGATGATGGCTAATAGCAGCTGCTTAGTCTTTCGGGGGCATTTCTAAGAGTGACAGAGTGGGCCAGGGGTCCCAAGAGGGCCGCTCTTCCCTTCCCTTCCTTTGGTCAATGTTTCTGTAATGATCCCATCCCTGTTCTGAGGTAAACTCACAAGTCCTGCTGTGGCAGCCACTGGACTCCCCCACTTGGTCGGTCTCCATGTGCTTCTGCTGTGGTAGTACTCTCACACACTTGGTCAGTTTCCATGTGCTTCTGCTGTGGTAGTACTCTTACATACTTGAAGGCAATCCTTATACATTTGTCTGCCGAGCGCTGGAGATCACACACTTTGTTGTGGTTCCAGGAATAATAAATAGCAGGACCAATGGCTTCCTATCAAGCCTGACTGGGGTTGCCAGGGATCCTAATGCTTCAGAGCCCCATGTCCAGAAAGCAGATGTTCCACTTCTGAGCAAGCTCAGAAACACTTCCTAACTCTAGCAGAGAGGATAGGTTTTATACTAACAATCCAAAACCCTAAGTTCTAAGTTTTGCATCCAATTTCCAAACTAAAAATAAATTCCATTTTATTCTGTCTGGAATGACAGAAGCAAAGATAAATGAAACTACATCGAAGTAAGAAGCCTCCTCACTATCAAAGAAATGAGAAGGATAAGAGACACCCCACAGAACAGCTACCTACCACTCATCTGACAAAAGGATAATAGCCAGGAGACACAGAGCTTTGTAAAACTTAATAAGAAAATACAACCACATCAAAAATGGGGAGAAGAGATGAAGAAAAACTTTTTCAATGAAGATATACAAATAGTCAATAGGTATATGAAAAAATGCTCTGCATCCTTTATCTTCAGGGAAATTCAAATCAAAACAGCAAGATATCATCTCACACGAGTGAGACCGGCACACTCACCAACGGCAAAAATGACCAGTGTTGGCATGGATGTGGGGAAATAAACCTTCCTCCACTGCTGGTAGGAATGTTGATTGGTTCAACCTTTTTGGAAAACAATGAACAATTTTCTTTCTTTCTTTCTTTCTTTCTTTCTTTTTTTTTGCGTCACACCTGCCGATGCACAAGGATTACTCCTGGCTCATGTACTCAGGAATTACTCCTGGCGATGCTCAGAGAACCGTAGCAATAATGAAAGCAATAATGAAAGTAATTCATATGTATTTAGTAAGATAGCAGAAAAACCATGTCCAAATTAGTAGTACACATGTGAATAATCAGAATACAAGAATACAAAATGGTTAAGGAAGCTACATTAAGAGGAACAATACTGAAAACAAAAAATACTCAGGAATAAATAAGAAAACCGGGGCGGGGGGGGGGGAATGGTGTGCAAATATTTAGAAAATGAACAAATAACACAGACAATTAAATTTATTTTTTGTTTATTTGGTTTTGGGTCCACACCCAGTGATGCTCAGTACTTCCTCGTGCTCTGCACTCAAGGATCACACCTGTTGGGGTTCAAGGACCATATGGGATGCTGAGGACAGAGCCCAGGTTGGCCGTACAAAAGGCACATACCCTGACCACTGTACCATTGCTCTGACAATTAACTTTTGAAAAATAATAAAAATGGTCCTTGATCATATGAAAATATGTTAGATTCACATAATACAAGAAACCCAAGAGTGCGTTTGGGGGGGGGGGTGACTCAGTGCTGGCGTACTTGTTTTTCACATTTGAGAGCCCCAGGTTTGTTCCTTTACACCACATGTACCACTCTCCCCCCAAGAACCTCCAGGTTGGGGCCTCACACTAAAGACTACACTCACCAATTAGATTGCCAGAAATTTAAAAATCAATCATATGTCCTAAGAGTGAGCTGAGCCTGAGACACCGTGGGAGGGGGCCACTGTCCACTGCCGTGGGCCCTCAACACAGGCACATGCAGGCCACGCAAGCCCTACTTGCTCTCAGCAGCACAGGCAACTATGAGCAGTCTAGGCTAGACAGCAGCATTCAGGAAAGACGTGATTGTCACTCATCACATACAGTCTTCAGGCGTTTTCAAGAATTGTCTTCCCTACCAAATCATACCACAGAAGACACACAACCCAAAGTGACACCAGCACAGAGAAAACAGAAAACGGTGAGCACAGACGAACAAGTCACGTGTGAGGAAGAAGTGGCATGCCACCTCCACTGTTCCAGGACATTGATGGAATTCACAGACATTGATGCTACTTTTGGTTTTTGTTGTAAAACAAAAATCCTCTTTGGTGTTCTTTTAGTGAGCAAAAACAGGTATTAATGTAAAGCTTTTTTAAAAGCAAGGAGATACCTGTACAGGTGTTTTTACTAAAACTATACCTTCAATAACAAAATAAATGCACTGTCTTTTATTATATCATTTGAAACTAGAAAATACTGAAAACTATTTAAATGTCCAAGTACCAGAGATTGGCTAGAGTACTATGTACTTGAAAAGTTATTTAATCTGTGTATTATCTTTTTCAAACTGCTACTAAGTTGTTTCAAACCTATTTAACAAATTAAACTGGGATTTCTTTTGGCCTAAATAAAAAATAATTGGCATATTAAGGGTGCAGGCTGTAAGCTGAGGAAGTTGGGAACTTGAGCTGAGGAACTTCTGATAAAGGTTGGTAAGGAATATTATGTGTGAGTGTGTGGTCAGTGTTGTGTATATACAGTTATGTGATTTCTGTAGACTGTGCTTAACAAAATTTCCAATTGGCTCACGAATGCACTGTGTATGATGTAGTTCTGATATAGACTTTGGCGCGGCACATACAACTGGCCAGCTTTAAAAGGACAGAATTATTTTTTCTGGTGCTGGGGGTTGAACCCAGGGGCCTCACATACGCAACACAACTGTTCTAAAGCTGAGCTATTATCTTCAGAAAACAAAGAAACAAAAGAAGCATTGTTTCTGAGGGATGATCAAGAAGAAAAATCAAAACAAGGTAGAGGTTTTGGAGAGTTCTGAAGGAGCAGGACAAGCATACTGGGGACGGGAAGAGTGGGTGGAATTACAGGAGGGAGGGAGGGCAGAGAACACCAGATTTCCAGAAACTTGATAATGCTGTAACTGAGAATTCTATGAGAAAAGAGATTTCAGGGGCCGGACAGACAGGACAGTGGATAGGTGCTTGCCTTACACAAAGCCAACCCAGGTTCAACCCCAGCAGCACAGACAGTCCCCAAATACTGCCAGGAGTGATCCCGGAGCATAGGCAGGTGTAGCCCCCTAAAGAAAAATGACAACAAAAACGAGTGTCAGCACCAGGAGGAGAGACCAAGCACAGACACGGAGAAGGGCAGACGGGAGCATCCGGAGACTAGCCACACAGGCCACGGGGCACATGGGGCCCGAGTGCCAGACCCTGGGATGGAGACACACATCAGGATCCAGAACTCTCTTCCTACAGCCTGAAACAGCTTGGGCCTCACGAACATCTGGGTTTTGTGTGTTACCTTTATCAATAATGACCCAAGGACCCACAGGCAGAGGAGCTTGGAGAGTTGGAAGAGACAATTTCATGATTTTGCTGTGTGCTGTTCTCCAAGATGATACTTCAGACCCTTAATTAAGTTTCAGTACAAGAAACCAGCCACGGAATTATGTCTACTGCATCTGACAGAGGTGTGCAACTGTGGGGAAGAGTATCCTAGAATTTTCTGCCTATTATAGACTATCTCTCTGACAGAGATATTGACTTTATTTTTAAGTATGATTAAATCCTAGATGCAAATTTTGAAAAATTTACTCATCTTTTATTTATACTAATTGGGGGCCACACCTGGCGCTACTCAGAAAAACACCAAATGAGGAGCCAGAGTGATAGTACGGCAGTTAGGGTACTTGCCTTGTACTGGGTTCGATCCCTGTCATCCCATAGGGTCCTCCAAGCACCACTAGGAGTACCAAAGTGCAGAGGCAGGAGTAACCCGAGAATTGCCCTGGGTGTAACCCAAAAAGCAAAAAAAAAAAAACCCACAACCCAAATGAGCTCCCCCATATGTTGTACATAAAGAAAGCAAGGGAGTAAACAATGACTATTAGAAACCTTAGATTCTAGGAACAGAACAGTAGTGGCAATGGTGGAAAAGAAAGGTAAAATGCACAGTGGTGGGAAGATATTGGCACATTCGTGATGGGTGTAGTATGTGCTACTGTACCCCTAAAACTTATAAGCATGTAGATACTTCCTGTTTGGTTTGCTGTTTATTTGGTTATTTTGGGGGGATGGGGAGTGGAGGGTGGACACACCCAGCACTTAGGGTTCACTCCTGGCTCAGCACTCAGGAATTACTCCTGGAGGTACTCAGAGCACTACCTGGGGTCCTAGGGATCAAACCAGGTCAGTCTTGTGCAAGGCAAATGCCCTTCTCACTGTACTATCAACTGTGACCTCATTTGGGTTCTAATTTTATTATTTATTTTTCTTTTCTTTTCTTTTCTTTTTTTTTTTTTTTTTGCTTTTTGGGTCACACCTGGCAATGCTCAGGGGTTACTCCCGGCTCTGTACTCAGGAATTACTCCTGGCGGTGCTTGGGGGACCATATGAGATGCTGGGGATCGAACCCGGGTTAGCGGCGTGTAAGGCAAATGCCCTACTCACTGTGTTATCACTCTAGCCTCTGGGCTCTAATTTTAAAATTACCTCAATAATTAAAAATCTTAGGGCTAAAGAAAAAAAATAAAAAATAATGGAGGTCAGAGATCAAGTTTTTTAGTGCTACTTCTTTTGAAACAAAATGGTTAAAACATGTTGTTCAGGGGCCAGAGAGATAGTATAGTGGTTAAGGCTCTTGCTTTCATGCACCTGACCAAGGTTTGACCCACGACAAAGTATATGGTTGGGAGCCTGGCCTGGAGCATACCCTAAGCAGAGCCAGGAGCAAGCTGGTGTGATGCCAAAACAAGAGCAAAAAAACCATGTTCAAATTAAGTCAATTTAAAACGTGCATTTTTGAAATGACTGCAGAGTTGGAAGTCAAAGGCAGCAATCAAACACGGGGCTAGAGTTCCAAATACCTTATTTTCCTAAGGTGTTCACATGAAAATCTTGCTAGCACTTAATAGCAAGTAGACTAATTAGTGTTCTACTATGCTTAAGCTTTCATTCATACCAAATCCCCAAAGAAAACAAGATCTAATCTATAATGGCCAAAACAAGCCCTGTACATTCTTGTTTCTTTTACAATTCTTCCCGTTTCCCTCCAAGTCCTCCCTCCTCTCCACTAGAGAGAGAACCTAAAACACCATTTCACAAGAGAGCGAGTGCCACTAACGCTGATTTCTCATGGTTCTCTCAAACAGTCTTCCCCGGGCCTTCAGAAGTCAAAGGCAGCAATGAAACACGGAGCTTGAGTTTCAAATACGTTATTTTCCTAAGGTGTTCACATGAAAAATGCACCCCCCACGCACACATAAGAGCCGACAGTGAGACAAGCTCACTGGGGTGAGCACAGAGGGGCTCCAGCCCCCGGCCACTGGGCTAGTGCTGTTGGCAACCCACTGCTGGCAGCACTGAGGAGATGGATGCTCTCCTGAAGCCCAGCTCAGACATACACATCACTGTTTCCCTGAGCCCTGCCCACTGCAAAACTGAATACGCTTAGAAATAGGTACTTTCAAATCCGACTGCTGCACCTTAGCTGCCTCCAGCGGAGTACAGAAACGCCACCTAGCCAGCAAAGGTGTGATGATAATAACACATACATGCATGCACGCACACGAATGCACATACACACGCATGCACACATACACACACGCACACACGTGCTTATCTCTCAGTATGGGGCAGGCAAGGAATCAATGTGTGAAGGCTGCTGTTACCAAAACGGTTATTGGATTAAAAACGGAAACCCATCTTCTGGAAACCCATCCCCTCCTGATAGCTACCATTTTATGAAATAATAAAAGGCATGAACCATCTTCTTGCTTTTTCAAAGATCTTTTTCTTCACCGACCAGTCTCATCCTACTGTTTTAGATGTGATTGCCATTGTCTCATATGTAGGACTTAGACACACCACAAGGTAGTAACAAACGTCCAAAGTAACAAACGTCCAAAGGCAGTAACTGCAACACTATCCATAAGTCCAAACAAACGTCCAAAGGATAGTAACTGCAGCACTATCCATAATAGCCAAAATCTGGAAACAACCAAAGTATTCAAGAACAAACGACTGGATAAAGAAACGATGGTACATGTACAAGTGGAATATTATTCAGCCATTAGCAAAGCAGAGTCATGCAAACTGCTGCTACATGGAGGGACCTCGAGAGTACCATGCTCAGTGAACTTAGAGGAAGAGACCAACACAGAATGATGTTTGTCCTCTGCGGGATATAAAGAAACAGAATGGTGGGCTAACAAAGATAATGGAAACAAAGGGATGGGACCTGGCACTCAGTAGAAACATGCCACATTAATGCAGTGCAGGGAAGTGTTCAAGCAGGAGGAGGAGGAGGGGGTAGCGCTGAAAAGGGTAAAGTGTTTTGTCTGAAACCCTATCAGCAATAGGCAAAAACATAAAAAGTCTTGGGGCCAGACTGATAGTACAGTGAGTAGGGCACTTACTCTGCACGCAACCAATCCAGGTTCAATCCCCAGCATCATCCCATATCGGCCCCCAAGCACTCCCAGGAGTAATACTTGAGTGTAGAGCCAGGAGTTACACTGAGCATTGCAGGGTTTGATCCAAAAAGGAGGGGGGAAAAAAATAAAACGCCTGTAGACTGGAGAGATACTACAGCAGGTAGGGTGTTTGCCTTGAATGCAGTTGACCCAGGTTCAATCCCCAGCATCCCATATCCCATATACCACCCCCCCGCCCCATTCAGAGAGCAGAGCCAGGAATAACCTCTGAGCATTCCGGGGTATGACTCCAAAAACAAAAAAAACAAAAAAGTCTCTAGTGGAAGCAGACTGGCAGGCAGGCACAGATGGGACTAGGGGTACTGGTTGAGGGAAGTGGACACTGGAGAAGGAATTGGTGTTAGAATACTTTATGCCTGAAACCAAATTATCAATAACTTTGTAATTTCACAGTGACTAAATTTATTTTTAAAAATTGGTATCTTGGGGCTGGAGCGATAGCACAGCGGGTAGGGCGTTTGCCTTGCACACAGCCGACCCGGGTTCGAATCCCAGCATCCAATGTGGTCCCCTGAGCACCGCCAGGAGTAATTCCTGAGTGAAGAGCCAGGAGTAACACCTGTGCATCGCCAGGTGTGA
>JAOXYA010497999.1:0-14782 GCA_028565675.1 Sorex palustris | reverse complement strand
TTCCTTCCTTCCTTCCTACCTTCCTTCCTTCCTTCCTTCCTTCCTTCCTTCCTTCCTTCCTTCCTTCCTTCCTTCCTTCCCATGCTCAAGTCTAATATGTGGTGCAATGCAGGGGGGAGGGGGTAATGGGAGGGAAACTGGGGACACTGGTGCTGAGAAGAGTACACTGGTGGAGGGATGGGTGTTGGAACACTGTATTTCTGAAACCTAATCATGAACAGCGTTGTAATCATCTATCTCAAAGTGATCCAATAAAAATTTATAAAAAAAGATATGTGGTACTAGGGACTGAACCCGGGTTGGATGCATGGAAGAAGAATTCCTTAACTCCTGTACTATCTCTTCAGCTCCTCTCTTCATAACAGTGTGGGGTGACCGAAAACCCCAGAGAGCAAGGCTGAGGTCTATTTGCTCGAAATTCCTTGGACTGGCAGGTGGGAAGTGGTCCATATGTCCGTATGGAATGGATGTGTCCCCTGCGCTGCCTGGTGTACCCCCACAATCAGATGGGAGGAAGGGAGTCGGGGACAGGAGTAAGGCCACTGTGCTCACAGTGTCCTCATGAGGCAGCACCGCCAGCTTGGCCTGGCCTTTCTTCCTTATGTTTTTCTCCCCAGTCACCCCATCACACAGGCCAACATACTCACACCTTTTCACAGATGAGGAAACGAAGGATCAGAGAAATTAAGTCAATCTCCCTCGAGGATTGCTTAGCTAATTGCTTAGCTAATCAGACTGTGAGGACGGAGGTCTGGGTCCACCTGAGTCCAAAGCCCATGTTCCTCCTGTGACCCCAACATGTGAGTTAGACCTTCCAGGGCCACCCCAAGCCAAACTTTCAGGCCCTCTGCTTTCAAGAGGCTGCTCTCCGGGTCCGGTTTCCATCTCTCCCCTTGGGCTGGGACCCCCTTGAGCAAGAGCCCAGACTATCCGCAGGAGCACTGGAGATTCGGACTCTCTGTTCTGGGTGGGGTGAGGATGTCCAGTGAAAAGGCTCCTGGGTTCATTTCAGATGTGGGTGGTGACAGTGGACAAAGGAGGGGTGAGGGATCCAGGAATGGCTTGAGCTCTCCCTCATCCTGCCCTGCAGAAATGTTCCTCCCAGTCCTGTGGGCAGCCTCCAGTGCTGACCCAGTGTCCCCAGGCCCAGACCACAATCCACCTCCTCTCAGTGTCTTGCTAGGACAGTCTCACTGTATGCTCATTAGCCCAACATCACTGGTGCTATCCTGCCACCTTCCTCCACATCTCATCTCAGATCTGCCCTTCCCATTGGCTCCCGTCCCTAGTGTCCCGGGTGGGTCACTGGTCACAGTCCCACGGTCCCTTCTTCCAACACATGAGCACCTCCTGTCTTTGCTCAGAACCTCCCTTCCACCTCTAAACAGCTGATTCCTCAATTAACAGTTGTCTATATGCCTCTACAGCTGGGAAAACATGCCTGGTTTGTGAAAAATACTCTTTAAACAGGGAGAGATGGCCAGGGGATGGCTCAGAAGACTGGATCTTGTGGTTTATTCCATCCCTGGTACCGCACAGCCCCCTGAGCACCACTGGAAGTGACCCTGAGCACTGTGTGGGGAGTAGTCTCCAAGCACCATTGGGTGTGCCCCCGACCTTAAAAAATATGAGTCTAAGTGAGAAATCAAAGTGGAGGCATTGTGGGAATCATGACTGTTCCCCAGTTTGAGAAATGCTCAGAGGTGTTCAGGGATGACAGCTGTGTTCTCTGGGTGCCTCGGAGTGAGCACGGGGCCCCTTCCAATTTCAGAGGGATTAATAATTTTTGAACATTATCCATGGAGTTAATAATTGTTAAATGCTCAGGACAATGTCTGATAAGGAGTAAGTCATGTTGGTTCAATAAAGTTCAGTTAAGCATAACTGAGTATGAATTCTCCGTGTTTGGTGGACGTGATCCTTCAAGACGCTGGTGGTACAAAGGGATCCAGCCACCCCTCTGCCTGGAGGCCCACCCAGAGGGGACCAGCCTTACATCACTCTTATAGGATCCTTTATCTGTTCAAGAGCAGGGAGTCCTTCTCCCCAGCTGGTGCCAGTGAACCCAGTCTCCTCCTCCTGCTTCTCCTGCCTGACAGGCTGTTCCTTATTTTTGTTTTAGAAGAGGGCTTCCAGGCTCTGTCCAACTGCACCATTTCCTCAGTCTCTCTCTTTTTATTTATTTATTTATTTATTTATTCTTTTTGGGTCACGCCCAGCAATGCACAGGCCTTACTCCTGGCTCTGCACTCAGGAATTACTCCTGGTGGTGCTCCGGGAACCATATGGGATGCTGGGAATCGAACCTGGGTTGGCTGTGTGCAAGGCAAACACCCTCCCCACTGTGCTATCACTCTAGCCCCCTCCTCAGCCTCTTGAAGGTTGAAGCACTGTTTACAACCCAGGCCTCGCCAAGACTGATCCCCAGCACAGACTTCCCTAGACATGAGACTTGACAATCACAATCCTTTTCTACTCTTCTCTGCTTGAAGGTCCCAAAGGCCACTGAGCTGGAATCATGCCATGGAATTCTTGGTTTCCACCATCTCATCCCCATTCCACCTGCTCCTCCTCTCCCTACTACGACCCCTCTCTCCACACACACAAACCATCAGCCAAGCCTGATGGGTCTACCTGGTCCCAGCCCCCACCTGCACCCTGGGCAGTTGCAGGAGCCACAGACTGGTCGGCCCCTTTGTTCCTTCTCTGACCTCAGCCTGCAGGCTGTCATCACCAACATCTGTTTGAAAGGTAAACCAAGCCACACCATGCCCCAACTAGACAGGGTCTCAGCACACTCAGAACAAAAGACCAGGTGCTGACTTGAGCCCACTTGGCCCCCAACAGCCCTCTGAGTCATTTTGCTTTTTTTTTTTTGGTCATACCCGGCAATGCACAGGGGTTACTCCTGGCTCTGCACTCAGGAATTACTCCTGGTGGGGCTCAGGGGACCATATGGGATGCTGGGAATTTAACCCTGGTCGGTCGCGTGCAAGGCAAATGCCCTACCCACTGTGCTATTGCTCCAGCCCCCTCTGAGTCACTTTGGTCTCCACTACCCATCAGTGCTTCTCCAGGCTTCCGGGCTGTTCCTGAGGAAGGCAGGCACGTGGAGCCTCGAACCTTCACTCTGCTGTTTACTCTTCTGTGCCTGTCCCCATGGTGCCCTTCCTCACTTCTTCTGGCTCTCTGCTCAGGTACCAGCTCTCCAGAGAGTTCAGGGGCTACTTCTGGCTCTGTGCTAGGCTGGGGGGACCATGTGGTGCTGTGGACTGAGCCAGGATTAGCTTCATGCGGGGCATTGACCCCTATACTATCTCTCTGGTCGCTCATCCCAGTTGATTTTTTCATGCCGTCATCACTACTTGACCTTCCCTGATACTTGTATTGATTTACTGGTCAGCTGACTTTCCCACTAGAAAGAGAACTTTGTGAGAACAGATACTCTGTTTCCTTACTCACTGGACAATGTCCAGCCCATGGAGCTCAGTCCAGAGTGATTGCATGTCTGAATCAACGAATCAACAAACGACTGATTAGCAAGTCCCTCGAAGGCAGGGGTTCTCTCTGATCTTCTTATTTACCCGACCACACCGCCCCACCCCTCACCCCGAGATGCCTGGCTTGGGCAGGGTTCACCCTAGAGTCTCATAAATGCACAACTGCTGAATAGGCAATAAAAACATTTTTGAGCAAATGAGTAACCAAGTTCCTGCCATTCGCAGCTGTCATTTCTTGAGACTATTTCCTCCCTCTGCCTGTCTCTGCTGTTGTTGCCGCTGTGACTGGAGGTCCCACACACTGGGTAGCAGTGCATCCATTGTAGATGGCCTGGTTTGTGGTCGCACTGCTGGCACACACGGGGGACGCTGGGGAGGGGGCTGAGGTCAATGCCTGCAAGGCAGGTGTTCTACTGCTCTACTCTGAGCCCTGGACAGGTTTCATTACAAATACTGCTTCTCGGGTTGGTGGGGGGGAGGGAGGGAGTCTTCATCTCTGATGTCCCCCTGCTCCATTTGGTAATTGGACCCAAGGGTGCTACCAGGGAGGGCATGCAAATGCTGCTGGGGGCCATGGGGGCCGTACAGGTACCAAGGAGCAGATGCTGGGTGCTCTGGAGCCATCACTGGGAACTATGGCTGGTGCCCCACGCCCCTTGGAGCCAGCACTTCAAGTCCCATCTAGTCCTAACTGCCCCGGGAGGTCAACACTGCCAACCTGTTCTCACAACTCAAGAGACTAAAGCTGGAGAGATGAAAGGGCTCATCCGAGTGAATGATTGGGTTGAGATCAGAACCCAGTTCTAACTGAACATAAGAGACCACAGAGAGCTCTTGGTGGAGACCCACTAAGTGGCATGGAGCATTTTCTCCCTACACGCATATACAGCTCATCCAGCATGCACATTAAACTCATTAAACACATTAAACTCACTAGTAAAACATCACTGTCATCCTCATTAAACAAAGGAGAGAACCAAGGCACAGAGAGGCTGATAACTTGCTGAAGGTCATGAAGCACTTTCCAAGATAACACACCACCTTCATTGCCATCCCTAACAAGTGAGGATTTTTGTTAGAGACTCTTCCCAAGGAAGAGATTTATTCTGATGCACCAAAGAAGATTTGTCTAGAAAGCAGGACAGCCAGTCTGTGTATCTCCACCTCCATCTTCCTTTCTCCCCGGGCTCTCGACAATTGCCTCTCTGGGAGAGAAGAAGAGGGGAGCTGCTTCCTTGGAAATAGCAGGGCACAAAGTCCAGTCCCGGCCTCACCCAGCACTGTGCCAGCCCCGCCTGCACTCAGCGTTACTAGGTAATGACCCGTGAGGAGGAAGAGAGGGTAGTGGAAACAGAGAGCCGAGGCACCTTGCAGCCTCCTGGGGAAGAGAAACAGGAGAGACCCCAGAGCCAGGCTGACACCCATCACTGGAACCCAGAATGCAATTCTCTCCAAAGAAGCAAAAAACAGCTCTCTCCACAGGAAGGAAACAAGAGGACCTGGCCTGATTTTCCATCCAGGGGGCAGAAAAGTGAAATTCAAGCCTGAGTCGGGGAGGGAAATCGGGGGGGGGCATGCTCCCTCAAAGTGGGCTGCCTGAAACCTGCCCTCAACCCGTCTCCTCAGTAGCCGAAACGTCTCCCCTTACAGCTCCATGGAACAGGATGAGCCCTGAACTCTGCCTAGCGCTGGCCTCACTCTGTCGGTTTGCAAGCCTGTCAACTCCAGCTGAACCCCAGCTCTCTCTCACCCCTGCAATGCCCAGGCCCCACGGAGAGGCTTCTGCCAGGATGAACTACCCCCTCAAACCTAACCCCTGCATTTGGCACCCATGTGTGTGTGTGTGTGTGTGTGTGTGTTTGTGGGTGTGTGTATGAGTATATATATGTGTGTATGTGGTATGTGTGTGTTTGTGCATGTGTGAGTGTGTGTATGTATGTGTGTGGTGTGTGTGTTTGTGTGTGTGTGAGTATGTATATGTGTTAGGGTGGGTTCTGCCTCCCACCCACACCACCAGCAATTTGACAGCACCGCTTGGTGGCTCTGGTACCAAGTGGGTCTTCAACACACTTACTAAATGGATGGTGATCCCTGACCCCTTGTTCCATTCCCCGGTTCTTTCCCCCTGTGGTCCTCTATAATGCCGAACTCCTTGGGGGATCCCTGGGCCTTTCTGGGGTGGGGGAAGAGGTAAGAGCCCTGACCTTTCCTGTCTGAGCTCATTGCCCCTGGGCCAGGGAAAGGGTTTGTCTTGGTCTAAAGATCCTACCCATCTTGGGCTCTGTCTGGGTCCACCCTTGGGCACATGGTGACAAGTTGTGAGGCCCCCAGAACCCCCTGGGCTCTGTCTGAGTTATTTGAAGGCCTGGGGGGGAGGGGCAGTAAGGGGAGAGGATCCTCAGAGGTCCTCCCTGGCTACAGGATCTCAGCGGATCCAAAAAGACTTCTAGAAAAGTCCTGGATGAAACCCAGCAACTCTGAGCCAGGACCCCCGACACCCCACCTGAGGCCCTCTACACAAGGACACAGCAGGGGCCCCTCCTAGCTGAAGATCTAACTGACTCTGGGCCTCTCCCTGTAGCTCAGACCCAAAGAAATACTCTCAGGTGGGAAGGAACTTCTTTGGGGAGCTTCTAGGTTGTGACAGGAGGAACAGGACAGAGACCCCCAGTTCCCCTTCCTACAGAGCCTCCCCGCTCCATCAACAGCCCTGAGTTGGAGAGACAACAGGAGAAAAGAGGGGACTTGTCTGCTTTGGGCCATCTTGGAGAAGTGCCCTGTCTCAATCCTGGCCCAAGCCGGGAGCACTCCCCAGCCCCTGGCGGGCAGAAAGAGGAAGTCGCTTTCAGGAGTTCACTTCTGTCTGCCACCCCCACACCTGCAGCCAGTCCCCTTTTCCAGGCCCCTCCCTGCCAGGATCCACAGGATCCTCGGGGGAGACACCCAAAGCGGCTCCAGCTCTGCTGGGAAAGGCAGGAGGAGCCCCAAAGGGTGTCCATGTTCCCCATCCCCCCGCCTGGGACTCTGGGGTCCTGGATGCCCAGTGTGGGGTGGTGGGCTAGCAGCTCTGACCTTGTGCCGGAATTCTCGAGCCACCTTCCGGTCCATGGCTGGGCCGGATCGAGCAGAACTCACTCCTCGGGTGCTGGGGTTACCGGAGCCGGCAGGAGCGACAACCGTGACGGGCAGGCCCTGCGGCGGTGGAGGCGGGGCGGGGCCTTTGGGGCGGGAGGCGGGGCCTGGGGCGGGGCAAGGGCCTATGGGCGGGGAAGGAGCTTGGGTAGGAGGCGGAGCCTATGGGGCGGGAGGTGTGTCTCCGGAATCTCAGAGAATCCCTAGGGACACATACCTGTCCCGCTCCGTCGCAGGGAAAACTAATTGGCCAAAATGTGTGTCATTCCGGTGGCTGCACTCAAGGCTGATGCTCCTTTGGGGATGTTCCCAAACACACGCGGGTGGAATTGGGGACTTTTTTTTGTTCCAGTCCGAACATTCACCAGAGCGGGTTGGGACTGGGTAAGCCTATAGGAGTGCATCTACCCTCCTGAAGTTGTCACAATTGTCACAGGTATCTCACCTTTAGATACATCCCTGGTGTTGCGTCCGTCCCCCTTCTCCACTAGGAAAAACTCTTTAATCTGTGAATTCTCTGGGACCAGGTCTACTTATGGCTAACTGACTTGAATCAGTTAAGCCAGTTAAGGTAACTGGCTTAACTCATCAGTTAGCTCCACTTAACCAAGACCATCCTGCTTTTGACCATCTCTCCTTCACTCCTGGAGTACAAAGGGCCTGGCAATGACAATAGGACCCAGACTCTATCATTCCATCGCACCCAACTCAACCAAAGTTTGCCCAGGTCATGATAGGTCTAGCACAGGACTTTAAAGACAATGAGCAAACAAGCCTGGGATGGACTGAGTAGGAAGAGGGGGGACAGGACAGGGCTGGTAAAACCAGAACATTTTTGCTTATGAAGCCCACGCCTTGAATTTACCTACTTGCACCATGTCAGGACACAGGAGAGGGAGGAGAAAGAACAGAAGGAGATGGGGGAATGGCAGTGGAAATCAACAAACAGCTTAAAATGCACACAGTGACCTCCTCTTTGTATTCTCCTTTGATAACTGAGATTTTGCCAGCAGACGATTTGTATTTGAACAAATAATTGCCTTATTTAAGGCAATTATTCGCTGCTGGAGAAGAAACTTAAGATAGAGCCACATTCTTATCTTTATTTCAATTAGTTAAGTGAGAGTTCAAGGAGAGAGAGTTTCCAACTCTTCGAGAAATTGTCCGAATTTTTCAGTTTTTCAGGAAAGACACATGTAATAGGTTCCCTTGCAACAGATGTGAGAGAACCTCTTCATTTCTTAAAGATGTCACACGGCTCTTTATTTTCTAATTAGAATGCAGGTGTATCGGCACCTGCCCAGACTCTCCTTTATAAAGTGTTTTCTCTTTCTTTTGAGGATAGCATTGACTCCTGGTTCTTTTCTCCCATGAAAATTCCTTTTCAAGCTCCTTGTGAGGCCACCCTCCTTTTGCTCATTTCTTAACCAGTATTTTAAGGCTCTCTCCTTAGCTTCCTTCTTTTCACTTTCCCATCTTTGTCTAGTTTGTGACCCTCCCCACTTCCTCCTGCCCCCCTGCCCCCTTTCCTCAGGACCCTCTCCCTGCTGTCCCCATGTCCCCCCACAAATCTCTCTTCATCCTCTTGCACCTACCCAGGATCTTCCCTCCCCCAGTGCACACCCCTCTGGAACTGGGGAAAGGGAACCTTACCTGCTACCCACCCTTGTGTGGGGATAGCTACGTGTGCTTTATTTGCCAAGAAAGTAAAAAACAATGTGTGGTAAGGGATAGATGCTCAACAAATTTGTTGAATGAATGAATGAATGAATGACTGCATTCCAAATCTGGATCCCTGTCAGGACTCCTCTGGCACTAACATCACCACCATCACCACCACCATCATCAGCATTATCAAGGTGATACAGGGCATCTAGGTGGTGTTACCAAACTTACTTGGTCAAATGAAGCAGTTTCTCAAAGTTTTTAGGTTTATATTTCCACTGTTAATTTTTTTTTCTTTAGGCAGTGCACTTGATTCACAAAATCACAACTGTTTTTGTAAAGTCTGACCGGTTATCATGTGAGCCATAACATGGGGTGTGCAAACTCCGAGTGTCGACTCAACACTTGGTAAGCGAGTGCCCTGGTGAGAGCTGGGCAGGGCTGAGATATGAACCATTCCCTAGAGGTGTTCAGGTGTTGGGTGGGGGCTCAGGCTAGGGTCCTGCAGCCTGTGTCTCGCTTCTTCTGGTGACCGCTGAGCGCTGCAGGGTAAGTCCTAGGTTCTGCCAGCTCTTGGATCTCGGATATGAGGGACCCCCCCCCCCACAAACCCATGTTCCTGAGCCGGAGATTTCTAAGGTACTAGTGTTGGGTGTTGGTGGCGGCCTCTGTTTTTCTCAGGGGGCTCCGAAACCAGTGATTTGCACCCAGCCTAAAGGCACACCTCGGGTGCCTCAATAATGGTGATGAGCTGGGCGGTGCTCCCAGCTCGGGGAGGAGCCGAGCGCTGGGGAGGCGGGGTGCGGGAAGCCTGGGACCGGAGAGTCCCTCCGCTCTCTGCGCGGGGCTGCAGAGCCGGGACCCTGCCTTCGTCCCGAGGGAACTCTCGCATCCGCTCACACTCAGGCGCGTCCCCGCGCGCCCCTATGGGTCCCCGGACCCCCCGCGCCCTCTCGCCTGCGCTCAGTCTGTGCTCTCTGCTTCTTTGCGCGGGGCTGCCCCGGGGTAAGCGCTCCCGCGGGCTGGGGAGGGGGCGAGGTTCTCTTTCCCCAGCTTCAGGGGCGTGTGCGCTGTTGGGGGGAGGTCAAGAGAGGCTGGCGGGGGGCGGGGGGAGGCAGAGGGACGGCAGGACAGCAGGGAGAGGGTCCTGAGAAAAGGGGGCGGGGTGGCAGGAGGGAAGCGGGGAGGGTCACAAACTAGGTTTGGTGGGTGGCAAAAAGCTAGGTGGGAAACAAGAGCGAACTGAGGCGGGGGGGAACTGGGAGAGAGGGGTCCCTGGGTAAGAGACTCGGGGAGAAAGCTGCAAGGAAAGCTTATGGAGTGCCGTGTGTGTGTGTGTGTGTGTGTGTGTGTGTGTGTGTGTGTGTGTGTGTGCGCGCGCGCGCCTGTGTGTGTAAGAGAGAGACAGACAGACAGACAGATTCAGAGAGACAGAGAGATGGGCTGTGTGGCTTGTGAGAGTGGGGGTAGGGATTGCAGGAGGCGGGGACCCATGGTCCAACGAAGGAGGCATAGCCTGAGTGGACTGTGGCCCCTCTCGGCAGCAGCAGCACCCACGCCCAGGGGCAATGCAGAGCCACAGCCTGAGCCTACCCAGGACCCCAGGTGTGTAAACTTGCTGCCGGCTGCCTCGCGTTCCCATCTCTACTCCTGGTCTGGGGGATCCCTGGGCTTTAGCACAAAGAATGGGAGAGACCTGGGTGGGGGTTCATGGTCCCTTCCTACCCCCTCATCCATGCCAGGCTGATTTCTCCTCCAGCCACAGACCTCAGGAGGCGACCCCTGCTGTCGAGGATGCTGGACTGGTGATAGGAGACCAGGTAAGGGGAGTCTGGGTAGATGCTGGGAAGGAGTATCTTCCTGTCTGTGTCTTGGGGTGCAGGGAGCAATGGGGGTACAAGAGCATTGCGGTCTAGGAGCTCTGCTGAAGGGAGAAGATGAGGTTCCTGCTGTGTAAAGTACACAGATTTCTGACACCCATGGATTCCCACCGTCCTTGTTCTTGGGGCTGAGCTGGCCATTTCTTTCTTTAAGTGTTTGTTTTTTAGGGTAAGAGCTGGGATTAGGAGGCAGCCGAGCTCTCCCCTGCCCCTAGTGAAAGTGAGAAGGTGAGGGGTGAGGAGTGGCACAAGTAGGGCTTGGGAGAAAGCTGTTAGGAGGGGTAAAGGGATAAGGAGAGATGTTTGGAGAGGTGAGGAGAGATGATAGGAGGGGCGAGGAGAGGTGTTGAGAGAGGTGTTAGGAGGGGTGAGGAGAAAGGTCTTAGAGGTGAGGAGAGGCATCAAAAGGGGTGAGGAGACACATGTTAGGAAGGGTGAGGAGAGGTGTTAGGAGGGGTGAGGGGAGATGGTAGGAGGGGTGAAGAGAGATGATAGGAGGGGTGAGGAGAGAGGTGTTAGGAGGGGTGAGGAGAGTGGCATAGGAGGTGTGAGGAGAAAGCCCTTAGGGGAGAGGAGAGGCTTCAGGAGGGGTGAAGAGAGAGATGTTAGGAGGAGTGAGGAGAGAGGCTTCAGAAGGGGTGGGGAGAGAGGCTTCAGGAGGGGTGAGGAGAGAGGTGTTCTCTTTGCTGGCCTGGTCTGTGCCTTCAACCTTGTCAGGCCTCTCTCGTCTGTCCTCTGAGCCTGTGTCCTAGAAATGCTGCCGTGAGGGGAGAAACAGAACTGGGCCACCTGGTGGGGTTTGCCAGGAGGAGGCTGAGCAACCGTCCTCCGAGTCATGACCACTGCCTAACCCTGCCCTCCTGGGGTCTTTGGGGCCAAGGGGAGGGGGGTTTTGGGAATTTCCCTTTGTCCAGCTTCACTCATGATCAGGTGACACAGGGTCTCTTTCTAACCCGGCCTGCCTTGGCCTACTTTCCACAGCCACAGGGATACCACAAACCCAGCCTCCCCTCCCTGCACCCCATTCCCACTCTGGGGTGGGGGTGGGGCAGCTCTGTCCAGTTCCTTAGCAGGTTGGGGAGCAACACTAGTAATGGAAACAACATGCCCCAAATTTTTGTCCTTTGGAAATAGATATGAAAACTAAAGTAGTGGGGGCTAGGGGCTGGAGCGATAGCACAGCAGGTAGGGCATTTGCCTTGCACACGACCAACCCGGGTTCGATTCCCAGCATCCCATATGGTCCTCTGAGCACTGCCAGGAGTAATTCCTGAATGCCGAGCCAGGAGTAACCGCTGTACATCCAGGTGTGACCCAAAAAGCAAGCAAACAGACAAACAAATACAAGCCAAAATAAAGTAGTGGGGGCTATACTTAGTCTGTGATGTGGGGATTTAGGGGAGGAGGCGAGGGGGGCCTTTCAACCTGTGCACCAGGGACCACTCCTGGTGGTTCTTGGTCAGCCAGCATGGTGGTTCAAGGCACGGGCCCAACATTGCGGTGCTTTCCAGGCTCTTCCATGCTAGGCCAGCAGGGCCACACCTAGCACTTCTCAGGAAACCGTGAGTGGTCAGGTGCATGAATTTTAGGATTGCACTATCTCCCTGACCCATATTTGAGTTTTTCATTTATCACTCGCCCACTGTTCCAGACCCCAAGTTCTCGGTCAGAGTCAGGTTGAGTTTAAGCGGGAAGGAGAAACCATCATTCTTCCCACACATGGGAAATGCAGGTAGGTGAGTGACCAGGTGACCTCAGAGCAGGTGGAAGGGGGTCTCCTGGTGGACATGGCTCATTCCCCAAATCCTGAATGCACTAGATTAGTGTTTCTTAGCCTTTCCTCTCTGTGGCCCCCTTCGGACCTTGTTTCCTTCCTGCGAGGCTACAAGTTGGCTTCCTAGTCTTACCCCATGGCCCTTAATTACTCGATTTTTCACCTTCAGCCCCCTGGGGACATCCTAGGAGCCAACAGTTGAGAAATGCTGCCTAGAAGATCCCAGAATCTTGGGGCTTTGCCATCCTTACTCAGGCGTCTCTCTCTCCCGGAAGGCCTGTCCGTGTTGGATTTGGGTAGTCCTCCATACCCCTTTTCCTCAGGGAAGCATCTGGGCCAGGCAATCCCAGCGGGTTTATCTCAGGAGAGCAAGTAAGGGATTGGAATGACCCTCCTCAAAGGCAGAGGGAATAGGACAGGGGGTTCATAAGACCTTTGGCTAAAAAAATTACCTGGGGGCCCCTCCAAGACCTCTAACAGAAATGCCTTGTGGTTAAAGGGGTCTCAGATCAGCAACTTACTACTGTGGGGCTTCGCCACTTCCCAGAGCAGAGGTTTCCAAGCTTATTTTTTCCATCATCCCTATTTTAGAAGAAAAATTACTCAAAGTCCCTTTGGCACTCAATGTCCCTTTAAGGGGTAGGACAGAAAGTTCCCCTGGTTATGCCCAAGGATTATACCTCCCCCCACCCCCTATGAGAACGCCCAGGGATTGGTATCACCCACTTTGGGAGACTGCTCAGGAGAGTGGCTGGTGCAGACCAGGGGTTCGTGAACTTGGCCTGGAGATGCATGTTATTTGGGCAGACTTCAGTCTAACAGAGTTGGTCAGAGTCAAACCTCCTGGAGTGGTGGCTGTGACAGTAACCAGGTAAGAGCAGAGCTTTTCTTCTCTTTCTTTTTGTTTTGTGGTTCTGGGAATTGAACCGAGGGCCTCACATGTGCAAAGCATGTGCCCTGCCACTGAGTCATACCCCTGACCTCTACTCCCAAGATAACAGACATTTTCTTTTCTTTTTCTTTTCTTTTTTTGGGGGGAGGGGGTCACACCTGGCAATGCACAGGGGTTACTCCTGGCTCTGCACTCAGGAATTACTCCTGACAGTGCTCAGGAGACAGTGCTGGGAATTGAACCCAAGTTGGCCATGTGCAAGGCAAATGCCCTACTCGCTGTACTATCACTCCAGCCCCACAGACATTTTCTTTTCTATTTTTTGTTTGGGGCCACACCTGGCAATGCTCAGGGCTCCTGATTCTACCTCAGGCATCACTCCTAGCAGGGCTTGAGGGAACCAGATGGGGTGCTGGGCATTGAACCCTGATGGGCCATGTGTAAGACTCTCTACTTCCTGTGCTATTTCTCCAGCTCCAATCATAGTTATTTTCATATAGCCTTATAGTTGTTAATACCTTGAGATCTCATTTATGTTCACTTCAAGATTTAGGCGGTGAAAGAAGCTGCTGCTAAGAGCAAGGATTTGGCTTAAGTGGTTAGAAAACATCTCTTGGGGGCTGGAATGATAGTAGAGTGAGCAGGGTATTTGCCTTGCACGTGGCAGACCTGGGTTTTATCCCCAGCACCTGATATGTTACCCCGAGGCCTGCAAGAAGCCACCCCTGAAAGCAGAGCCCGGAGTGAGCCCCGAGAATCTGCAGGTGTGGCCCCCAAACTATAAATAAATAGGTAAAAACTTTCTCCAGAAAAGATCTCACTTCTGCTGGACTGGCTGTCTTAGCGACAGCTCCTTCTTCTGAGAATACCTTGGGTCAACCAGAGATACAAAGGCTGGAGTTTAATTTAGAACCCTTTGGGACATTGGCAGTGCCCATTTTCTTGTTTGTGCTCCTTTTTTTTTCTGTGGCCTCTGAGCCTTGTTGACATGACTTGTGACTAGGGTACGAAGCCTGACTTGGGATGCAGCCGGCATCCTGGCTAAGAAGATCCAGGGAGAATCAGCAGCCCCAGTGGGATGGGAGGAAAGCTGGCAAAGGGGCTCATTGTCCTCCCACGACCTGGACCCTCAGTCTGAGCACTGACATCAGACTCCTCAGACTGGAGTTCCCAGAAATCTGGGGTCCGGGTCGATGAGCCACAAAGAGACCATCCGGGACAGTCCTGATTTCATGTGTATTATTATTATTATTTTGAGTGGGAGTAAATTCGGGCCAGCAGTGGTCAAGGCTTATTCCTGGCTCTGCACTCAGGGATCATTCCTGTTGGGGCTCAGGGGACCACTCACCATAAGTGGGTGCCAGGGATAAAATCAGGGTTGGCCATGTATGAGGCCAGCACTTTAACCCCTGCACCCTGTACTATCTCTCCTGCCTCCTGATTTTATGTGGTTTATATCTCAAGAGACCAAAGATTGTGATTTTTTATGTGAAAAATAAGATTTATTTCTCCCATCCCTCCATCCCCCCATCCCATGGTTCCTGGGAATTGAACCCAGAACCTCACACATCGATGCACGAGTGCTACCTCTTAGCTGTGTCCTGGCCTGAGAGGATAGCTAGCTACATCTTTACCTGAGGGGTGTGTGTGTGTGTGTGTGTGTGTGTGTGTGTGTGTGATCTGCAAGGCAGGGTTTTTGCAAAAAGTCTGAAAGCAAGGTAGGGGTGTTCCCTGACCTAGGAATCAAACCCAGAACCTCACACATCAAAGCATGAGTACAACCTCTTAGCTGTGTCCTGGCCCGATAAGATATCTAGCTACACCTTTACCTGACAGGAGAGAGAGACAGAGACAGAGACACAGAGAGACAGAGACACACACACACACACACACAGAGAGAGAGAGAGAGAGAGAGAGAGAGAGAGAGAGAGAGAGAGAG